>JBAMBO010003264.1:0-122054 GCA_037044535.1 Lordiphosa magnipectinata | reverse complement strand
TACTTTACAGCCCCAAAGGGCTAAGCCAAGCTTCTCTCTCAAACTCGTGGCATGTATGCTTATAATTTTCACACCAGAGAAAGGGACCTAATGTTTAACGCCCAATAAGTACGTTAAAGTTTGAGAAGCTTTTTCATGGCTTGCTACTTCACAGCTAGCGCCAATAGCTGGTGAAGGTGACCGGATGTGTAAAAGCTATTTTCCGGCTCTCCTTTTACTTTTTGCAAACCACTGGCCCAAACGAGAATAGCACTAAATTCATAAGAGAGAAACCACAAGCCCAAGAGAAACGATCGACAATGAAACGGTCGCAAATGAGAATGGCTGACTTTTTGGTTCTCTTCATTCCACCGATCAACAAGCAATATTTTTACAAAAAACAAAACTTTCGAAAAACTTTTTATACTCTGTACCTAAGGTACATAGAGTATATAAAGTTTGTGCAAAAATAAGTAACAGGGAGAAGGAAGCTTCTCCGACCCTATAAAGTATATATATTCTTGATCAGCATCAACAGCCGAGTCGATAAAGCCAAGACGGTCTGTCGGTCTATCCGTCTTTATGAACGCACAGATCTCAGAGATGGTAAGAGATGGAAATTCGACATGAATGGGACATATATTTCGTATACTTGCAGGCAGTGCAAATTTATTTTAATTTTTTTCTACGCCCCCTCCTGCCACCGCAATTTGGAAAAAACGTCATATCTCCCACAATTTTGAAGATAGATGGTTCGAAGCATCTTGAGATAGTTAGTAATTAGCATTATTTATCGATTTGCTGAAAGAATTGAAGGAATCGGGCGATAATACTCAAGTTATGCCCAAAAGAACCTATGTATAATAGGGCTGCTGATGCAGCATGCAAACGCACTTATGCACATATGTGAAGCTATGAAGTGCTAGCCTAGCCAACAATATTATATTTAAGACATTTTTTGATTGAGGATTCATTTTGGCTTAAATATAATATAATGTTAGAGTAATAGCAATAACAAAATCCCATTCAAATATTGACGGGCAATGTGCTAGCTGGTTAATTGCAGCTTAAGTCCATCTTCATTCCAATTGGATTTTTCTTTTGCGCTGCAGCTAACTGGGTCGCTATCAGTTATCCCCATATTCCCCCTCCCTTTCCAACAGAAACAATTTTTTAAAAAGAGAAGATGAAACTTAGAGATGAGCGTATAACAAAAATATTGCACGATAACCGCGTGACTCCTTGGAAACCACTTTTTTTGTGGGTAATATCAGGTTTCGTAATAGACTCAAAAGATATTTCTATGCCTTGATAATGCCAATTATAATAGACATTAATGATACAAATTTGTGTTATCACGCGTGTTACTAACAGTACTAACGAGTACCTAAGGGCCATTCAAATTTGCCATCGGCGGTGTTTGCAATGACCTGTTTCCAAACAATGAACCGCCTTCTCTTGGTGTCTCCTGAATACCGACTTCATGAATTACAATATTATAGTCGGGAGAAATGTGAGCGGTAAGTAAAGTAAAGTAAAATTTGCTCAAACAGCACCTCCAAGAGGGCCAGTGCCAAGCTTCTCTCAATCTCTTGGCGTGTGTGCTTATAATTTTTCGCACAAGAGAAAGGGACTTACAGTTTAACGCCGAATCCGAACGGCAATAGTTAGAGAATTTTTGCTTTTTCATGGCTAGTTACTTCACAGCTGGCGCCAGTAGCTGGTGAAGGTGGGTGTGTAAAAGCTTTTTTCTAAAGAAAGAAAAAACTTTTTCTATTAGATGGTCCGAGGCGGGATCGAACCCACAACCTCCCGCACCAGCAGCCACACATACAACTGGTACGCCACGCCCGACCACATGTGAGCGGTATTCAGCATATTAAAGTCGGGCTTGACCGACTTTCTTACTTGTTTTTAGGTAATAAACAGAAAAAAAAATTCGTTCGATATGTAACTCGACGAATTCATGAATACGATACCACCACCACACACCCACCACCTCCCTCCTTTCCTCCTAAATTGTTCATCATTTGTTACAGCCAGGGAATCAAACCAAATTGTTTTTCGGTTCTGGTTCCGGTTCTGGTACATACCGAAATTTATGTTTCTGTAAAAGGTTCTGTTTTGGTTCTAACATTATTTCGGTATTCGGTTCCGTATTGGTACCTTGATTTTTATTTCGGTATACCGGTACGTACCGTACCGTTAAAATTTAAAGAAATTTTTAGCCTAAGACCTGGCAAGTTGGATAAGCAATCTAGACACACACAAATATGGATGTATTCGATTTACATAAATTTTCAATTGCATTCGTAGCTTGTATACTTAAAATATTTTCCAGTTTGTATTTATTACATGATTAAAATTATATTTTTTTGTATCGGCTATTGTTTTCCCGCCTATCCGATTTTCCAGCGGAGCTTACGCTCACTTTGGTAGTTGGAACAGCAGGAAGATCTTTTGATAGCTCCTACAATTCCGAAAACTTTTTCGACTTTTATCTTTGTTATCGATTTAAGCTCAGAAAACCTTGTTTGTGAAGATACTGAACTATTTGTATTGTCCCAATTCTTTTCATATAAATACATATCGTTCAGTTACTTCAAGACTGTCAAGACTTTTGAGTCAATGATGCAAAAATATTCGCCATATTGTGTTCTATATGGTGTACAATTTTCATTTGATATAATTTATTTTCTGGAAATATGTTTTTTCATTTTACATGTTCATTTTCATGATCCAACGAGAGCGACATATCTGATTTGTCCCACAGGCGATAAGATTACAGATCCTTCAGCTTACAGTTCAGACGTTATATTTTCGAATTGGATTGAATATAAACAGAAAGATGAATTTTCCATAGAGAATACAAAATCAATTATTTTGAGGTATGATAATGTTACTGCAAGTGCGAGAAATATGAATCGACTTCGTTTTCACTTTTAGATGAAGTGTCAGAGCTAATTTTCACACTTGGTTGGACTTGAACAGACAATATCCACCAAAATAGTTAACTGATCGCTGTGCAGTCTATTTGTTACGCTCAGAACCGAAACTGTACCGGTACAATGTTAAGGTTATTTTCGGTCTTTTCGGTACCAAGAATAATGGTTCTCGAATACCGGTATACAAAAAAATTTAAAATATGGATTCCGGTTCTGGTTCTGAGTTTTAATCGGTTCTTTTCGGTTTACGGTTCCGGTTCTGGTTCCGGTTTTATTCCCTGATAAGAAGTATATGTCCCATAAGTCAAACCTCTATCCCTTACCATCTCTGAGATCGCTTCGTTCATACGGACAGTCATACGGACGGACATGGCTATTTCGACTCGGCTGTTGATGCTGATCAAGAATATATATTAGGGCGGGTCAATTTTTTTATGCGATAAGCGTATAGCAGCTTCGGAATCTGCGATGAATTCTAAGAAAATTTCACGAAGAAACCCCATGTCTAAAATGAATTCCTAGCCCCCGCTGCGAAGCATGAAAATTTAAGGTTGCAGTATATTTTGGTATATTGAGGTTTGTACGGTTTTTTTAAAAAAAAATAATACATTTTGTAAAGATATTATATTTTATTCTGATTCATTTTTTTATAATATAGTTTTTAAATATTTTTGTTTTTAAATTAACCAACAAATTTTTTTTTTAATAAAAATAACGAAAACACGCCTTACACTGATGAAGTGGAAACCAAAAGTCTATAACTTTTTGACAATAAAAGATAAAGGTTTGCAATTTGAAATATATATTAAATATAATTTGGAAATTTAAGGTATTCAAAAAAAGTGGCCGTGGCACGAAAGGAGGCGTAAAATACATTAGATGCCGTTTTTCTTTATATCTAAAAATTTACCAAATTAATGAAAACAATGTTAAGTCACAATACAAAACGCTTATGTAATTGTTTAATTTTCACCAATTTCATACATTTATTCAACTTAATATTTAATATAAATAAAGTCAATTTTTAAAGTCTTGCTTCGACTCGATTTGTGGATATGTTAAACGACTTTCTAAAGTTACTGACATAACGTCATCTACATTGAGCGTGATTACGCGTCGTGCGACATGTGTCAACAATTGCACACATCGTTCGGTTCCCTGAATGTGGGATGGAATTTCTGGATCTGCCAGTGGTATTTCCTCAGAATTTAAATACTCCAATAAGTGTTCATGTGGAATGTTAAAAGTTAACGGAGGTTCAAATAAGATGTCGTCGTTATCTAAGTCAAATAAATTCATATAATCTGTGCGGTCGAAATTAATTATATTCTTTTTATAAGACCGGAGCTTATAATTTTTCGTATCTTCTAATTTTTCGCGATAGTAAATAATTTTGTTAATAGCATTTTCTCGAATAGATTTTCTTTCATCGAAAAGCATTGCTAACAAAATATTTTCTGTATGGGCAAAAAATGAATTGTTTTGTATTGCTTTGTTCACAATTTCTTGAAGATTTTTCGACAAGAACTGTGCTGACCGAATAAAATAAAATAAAAGTTTACTGCCGTATACCACAGAGTTATAAAATTTGACATTATAATACATTGGTATGTAAACTTTCATAATGAAATTAGTCAAAATTTTTAAATTGTTTGATGGTAAACTACTCGCGACATAAAGGCGTAAAATTCTGCTTGCTTTTGTCAACCAGCGTGAATGAACAATTTTTCCCGGTTTCATGTTGGTGACATCCTCTGAACACGAACCTTCCGATACAGCTTTGATTATTCTATATAGATAAAAAACGTCAATGGAAAGATTTTTTTCATCTTTACTTTCAATAGTTGGAGGCATATTCCCAAATGAAATGGGTTCAAAATGAGGTATACTCTGCAAGAAAATGTTTGCTTAAAATTTGATGTAGCTGTATTAAAATTTAGTGCTTACCGGAAGTTGTTCACATGTCTCAAGTAACTTCGCCAAAGTGCCAAAAGCAGTGGATGGTCCACTTGTCTTAGAATTTTCTGAGGCATTGTACAAATGGCGTAGTGGAAGTTCGTTGAAATGTAGCAAACAAACAAACCAATGTAATGGTTTACTTAAGGAAACTTCAAAATTTCGAATTATTCCATTTTCAATTCCAGTATTGGTACATAGGTTCTGCATCACAGCAAATTCCTATTAAGCCTGCTAGACTTAATTTTTTTTCCTCGAAGAATTCGCAAAGCTTTTTTTGCTTAGTATTGGAGTCTTCAGCGTCAACTTTTATGTGACCCAATAACTTGCTTTGCGGTTCCTTAGGATATTATATTGAATATATATTTCAAATTGCAAACCTTTATCTTTTATTGTCAAAAAGTTATAGACTTTTGGTTTCCACTTCATCAGTGTAAGGCGTGTTTTCGTTATTTTTATTAAAAAAAAATTTGTTGGTTAATTTAAAAACAAATATATTTATAAATTATATTACAAAAAAATGAATCAGAATAAAATATAATATCTTTATTATCTATCAAAATGGTATATTTTTTTAAACCTCAACCTCAATATACCGTACAAACCTCAATATACCAAAATATACTGCAACCTTAAATTTTCATGATTCGCAGCGGGGGCTAGGAATTCATTTTAGACATGGGGTTTCTTCGTGAAATTTTCTTGGAATTCATCGCAGATTCCGAATCTGCTATACGCTTATCACGTTTTTTAGCTCCAAACAAATTGACCCGCCCTAATATATATGCTTAATAGGCTCGAAAATGATTCCTTCTCCCTGTTGCATAGTTTTGCACAGACTTAAAATACTTTGTGTACCTTTGGTACAGAGTATAAAAACATTTGAGCATGGGCACTTGGAATAACCATTGGAAGTGCTCGTTATAATCGATCTTTAATATAGGATATGCTAAATTTGGTTGTATGAAAGAAGTTCCTCAGATAAATAAGACTGTGCAACACTAAAAAGTTGATATAGTCGGGACCAAAAAATTGTGAAAGGGTATGATGACCTTCACCGTTTTCAATTTATTGCACTTTGAAGTTTTCAGCTTCTGATTGGGATTCGCAACTCCATATCCCGTAAGCTTTTTGAAATTTCGCTTTGACTTCTTAGAGGAAGTTGATGCTCTTGGCTAAGCTTACAAAACATTCTTAAGAAGCAAGTCAAAAAAGTCACATCTTTATACTCAAAATTACAAAAATGTCTTAAAATCATCATGTTATCCCCTCATTTTGTTCTGTTTTTCAACTTTGTCTTGAAAACTGTAACGAATTTGACTAAGCAATGCAGGAAAAAAACGTAGCTTGGACTTAAATAAACCAACGATTGGAGCATAAAATTCAAAAAATGGCAATTTTTGGTACCAATTGGCTGCCACAGTCAAAAATGTCGATTGTTTTGTATTAAATCAAGAAAATAGTAAGAAAACATAACTTAAAAACTGCAATTAATAAAATTGAATAATTTTTACTTTTTTACCGAAAATGTTGGATTTTTCGGGTTTTTATAACAGTTGTACGTGCTTGTGGGCCTGTAACTATATGAAGGAGTAACTAAATGAAGTTGGTTCGTTCTAACGGTTTGTTTATTTTGGTCTAAGCTACAACTTTGTGCTGTATTACTTGTCAAATTTTGAAACGGGCTTCAAGATGAAGTTGAAAAACTGTAGAAAAGTGGTCAAAACTTGGCTTTTTTGCGCAACACTTGTAATTTTGAGTATGAAGAAGTAATTTTTTTGATTTGCTACAAAGAAATGATTTTTAGGCCTAGCCAAGAGCAACCACTTTGTTGAAGATTTTAAAGCAAAATTCCATATAGCTTACGAGATATGGAACCGTTAGTCCTACTCTGAAACTGAAAAGTTCAAAGTGCAATAAAAAGAAAACGGTAGCTAATCAGACCAAACCAAGACAGGGTTTTTATACTACCATCACACCCTTTCAGAATTTTTTGGTCACGACGCCATCAACTTTTTTGAGTTACAAATGTGTCACAGTGTAATTGTAAGTTAATACCTTTAAATCAAGGTCCGCGCGTGAGCGAATTTTCATTTTAAATATTTACAGCATTTACAGGATTTTTTTTTAGGTTTTTTTTTAGATTTTTAATTTTTCGATTTTTATACCCTTGCAAAGGGTATTATAACTTTGCCCAGGAGTTTGCAACGCATAGAAATATTCATTTCCGACCCCATAAACAAAACATATTCTTGATCAGGGCGACGAGCTGAGACTGTCCGTCTGTCTGTTTCTACGCAAACTAGTCCCTCAGCTGAATTTTGATGAGCTGAAATTTTGCACAGTCTTGTTTTGACTGCACGCTGCTAATATGTCGGAACCGCCCGGATCGGATGACTACTTCTTGTAGCTGCCATAGCAGCGATGTCCAGCCGTATGCTCTTTGGGTACGTGTTGTTATTGTTATTGCACCGAACATAGGAAATCAATGATCGTATACATGCAGGGCGACAAAATGCGAGGCATACAAAACCACACACATGCTAACGATTTCGTGTGTATGCGACGCGTAGAACAAAAACCGGTTTTGTTCTCTTCTTTGATTGGTGTTTGCGAGCGCAAGCAAACTGACAAACAACAATTTCATTATTGGTATTGGTGCTTATCTTTGTAAGTATTCGTGAGTGCTCTGTCGTATGCTGCTTTTGAAGTCGAAGAGTCAATTTTACAACTTTCCTAGTAGGCGTAGAAACCTTTTCTAGTAAAATAAATGTATGATATGTGGCAGTCGAGTTTGAGCTACGAAATTGAAAGGAACTTATTTGTTTGTTTATTTATGTGCTTGGCCTTCTCGTTTCTTTTTAGTTTTTTTCAGTTACATTTTGTTATTTTTTTTCGATTTTTTTAAATATTTTACGATTTTTTTGTGTATACTTTGCTCAATGCTATATTCCAATTGCTGTTCCACGTACTGGAACATAACTGGGATGGAATGCTGGCTGTGGAGTGAATACCGTCAGAACTTGTATTACAGCTGCTACTGCTTCCCGTGCTGGTGGCCACCAATTCATTGTCCAAGCTGCTGGTTGTGTTGGTCGGATCATTGATCTGTTTTTCTGCAGCCAACTCATGCTGATAAATGTAGTCAACCACCCAGGGGACGCCTCATAAACGTATAGGCAGCATCCACTAAAGGCAATTGCTTCCTGGCATGCTGTTGCTTCTGTCCCTTCTCCTTTTTCTTCTCGCTTTCATTGTCCGTGGGTGAGCACTTGAACATGTGGTGGGATGGTTGTTGTGGTTTCGGATTTATGTCCTTAGACGTTGCGTCCAACAACACTAATGCCGCTTCCGGGTGGCGTACAGATCAGAAGCTTGCTGAGTGAATAGAATAACGACAGCGCACATCAGTATTGCCCAACCCATCCAGGGCCGTTTGGACATGACATTAGCCTATTTTTTTTCAGTATTTTATTTTTTTTAGACTCGGTTTTTCTGATTTCACACCTACGATTTTTTTCTCAAAATATTTACAAAAATGTATTTAATATTCCTCAAGTCCGTTATTTCTTATACCGAGAACACCGGGCTTATCTTAAGAACGAAGTTTTGGAGAACGCTTTTCTCTGAATACACACGGACGGCGACAGCGCTTTAGCTCAGACGGCTATTACTCACACGCGAATGGTTGCGCTTAAATCGTATTTAAAGCACAGCAGGCAAAAGCACTTAGCGCTTATAGGTCTCTTGGACACCGTACCAGCAACGAGCGGAGTGGTGTAGAGAATGAGAGGTGGCCTCTCTCGTGGGTTCAAGTCAGTAGGGGCAAATTTTTTTTTTTAATATTTTAATTTAGGTACTTAAATTATATCCTTAACCACTTTGGTAATAATATAACTTAATTGATGCTTATCTTTCAATATATTAGTTTTAGAAATTATCATGACGAGCGCGTCGGTCATATTTCAAGACACAATTTGGTCGTCGATTTAGAACGTATGGTATATTTTTGAGAGCGTGGTCTTGTTTTAAGAACGTAAAAGTTGAGAACGGAATGGGTATAAAACAGAGATGGGCATGCACACATATCGACACACTTTTCACACGCATACAAGCACAATTTGCGTGCGCCCCATTCGTGTTCTATAAATAGCTTTCAATGCTTATAGCGTACGTGTGATTTTGTGCAGTCGGCCGCGGCAGAGCTCCTATGCACACGAGGCAGCGCGCTGCCTCGTGTGCATTGGAACTTCGCGACGCGCCCATCTCTGGTATAAAAGTAAGAAATTTGTGCTACCTTTAAGAACGGCATTTTTTTCTGAGTGTACGCTCAGAACCGAAACTGTACCGGTACAGGTACAGAAGAATAACGGTTCTCGAATACCGGTATACAAAAAATTTTAAATATGGGTTTCAGTTCCGTTTCTGTTCTGAGTTTTAATACGGTTCTGGTTCCGGTTTGATTCCTTGGTTACAACATATAGTTTTTGTTGGTTCGTCCAAGTCTTCTTTCTGAAAATCCAACATATTAAAATTTTTTTTTACTTATACTCGGACTCGAGCTCAGGGACTTAAACACGAAATATGACCTCTTTACTCACACTATCAAGCACTATTGTCAGAGAGCTACAAAACATAGTAAAGAATGAAGCCTTATGGCTTATGCACATGGTAAGTAGCCACTTAATGAGCAAGAAGGACAGTGGTGAAGAGGAAGAGACTTTGCCTTAGAACTTGGGGGTCTTGGGTTCAAATCACGTCAGACATATTTCTTTTTATACCCTGTTCATATTTAAAACGCACCCATACCCGTACTAATTAGTAATTGTTTAAGATGACTTTTCGTGTATTTGCAAATAACGAATTAACTCGTTTAAACGCAATTATTTTTCACTCACAAAATTTTTATTGATATGACTACGTTTATCCGCATGTCTTATTTGAAAATTTATAACACTATTATTATTTTTAAATCATAAGCCGAAAGTTATTTCTGAGCTGAATGAAAAGAATCAAACATTCCTTAAATCTAAGTGAAAGTTTTTTGCTTTTTCAAGGTTGGCGCAAGGTCAAAAATGGTTGATTGTAATTCAATGTAATCAACACACTTCAAGAGAGCCATCACAACATAATTAGGATAGCAATGGTACGTCTGGACAGCGGCGGTTTTGGAATTGACCACAATTCACTCCTCAGCAGACTTATTGCTTCCACACTTCAACCACTGACAATTAGCGCTATTTGTGTACTCAAGGAGCCGAATAAAGGCTTGAGAATTCAACTTATGTGAAAAACCAGCCCGAAATTCCTCTTTTCGTATCGTAATCTTTTAACAGCCGAGTTTATATAGCCGTGAACGAAGAGATCTCAGAGGTTATTATACTTGCAGGCAGATCAAGTTTACTCTCCATTTTCGCCACGACGGCAGCGCTGTTTTCGGCAACTACTGCAGCAGCAAAATTTCTACTAAACGTTCCATTTCTCAGGTACAAAGTTTTTACAGTCGGGCTTAACCGATTTTCTTAATTGTTTTAAATTTGATACAATTACACTAGGCAACAAGGTTCAGTATATTGAAGCGTTGGTATTGATGCTAGATGATTTTCGTGTGCTGAACTCAAATCTGCTTTCTGAAATGGTGCATCACGTCGAGATTTTTAGTAATTTGATCTTCAAGTTGCAAAAATGCCTTTTTTTACCCTTTTTAGGTACGATTTGTGGAGAACCTATATTTTTTTTTTACTTTTTTTTTATATTTTCGTAGGTTACTATTTCTTAACTTCGAAATAAACTATTCCAAAGAATTGTACGATTATTTTTGGCAAAGGTATTCTATTTTGAATATATATAAAAAAATACTCAAATTGCTACTTCCCAAAGCTATGCCTTGCAAAAAAAGTACAATAGGCTAGTAATTTGTATAGAACATACTTTGGGGCAGCAGCAATAAGTTCGATTTATTGTAAAAACGTACACAATTACTAAAAATGGAATATCTTCATTGAAAAAATTGTAGAAAAGTTTGGGATAGTTTATTTTAAAATTAAAGATAGTTTTTTCCCATAATACAAAAAAAAGTAATAACAAAATTAAAGGTTCCCCACAAAACGCGTCTTAAAGAGCTCAAAATAGTCATTTTTTTGCTACTTTAGGCTCACACTACTAAACATCTTAACGTGATGGACCATTTCTGAAAACAGATTCGTTATCAGCACACGAAAATCATCTAGAATCCCCACCAACCCTTCAATATACTGGAAAAAATCTAATTTTGCTGCCTTAGTTTAGAAAAATGGCATATTTTTTTGGCAAAGTTTTCCCAAAATTTTTTTACCAAAAACAAGATTTTTTAGGTAAAGTGTCCAATTTTTTAGGAAATTATTGACTGAAAATCTCATTTTAGGTAAGAAATCCATTTCTTCTGAAATTTAAGGAAAATCTTTTATCTGGGTGTAATTGCTCACGAAACTCTCCTTTTAAGTGGACCCTGGTTTCGCAAGCCATGTGTATTGTGGTACCGTTTTATTGAAAGCCCATGTCAACCAAATCCAATTTTTCCATTTTGGTCAAAAAACAGTCGGTAATCAACGCACCTCTGCATGCATTAAAATGTACGATCCAATGTTGTCCACAATCCGGAACAATCAGTGAATTTTTCAGGGTGCATTGGCAGCTCTTCAACTGCCTTTGGCTGCTCTTCAGACCGAATTCGGCAATTATGTTTGTTGACGTACCCATTGAGCCAAAAATGAGCTTCGTCGCTAAAGACAAAAAAGCAAGAAAGAAAGTCGGTCAACCCCGACTATAACATGCTCTGTACCCTTACACTTGCATATACTCACGAGTCGAACGGCCAGTTATCACCCCCAACAAACAAAACATAATTCAATAATTTGGAAGCGCTGTTCGTTTGCTATTCATGGTGAAATGGCAAACCTTACTGAGCCGTTTTAGTGTTGCCACAAGTTACGAAACACGCTTGAGGTGTGAAAAAATGTACACTGATATACCAAATAGCATAAAAATCACAATTTATATGTGCTCTGTCGCAAATTACTCATAAATCCAGTAATTTATCCCATGCATGGCCTCCAAAAATTCCAGAAGGGAAAAATACTACAAATAAAAGCAAGTTCGCTTGCAATACTGATTTAGTACCAATTCAAAACTACAACCCTGGCCATTTAATGTGTTTAACTCTCTACAGCCGGCGCTGGCTCGATAACATACACAAAGTGTAATAAATAATTAAACTTAGATAAGCTTTTTTCTGCAATAACACTTTCCGAAACTTCACAACATTTCCAATTCAACGCATTTAGGAACGACTTTTTATTTCCGCTACGCTATTCGGCCAATGCCCTTGTACACCATAGCGAGCTCCAGTCAGACAGTCGAACAGCCAACAAGACAAGGCCGCGCCTTCAAGCGTAGGACTTATTTAACCGACAATTAGCAGTGGTGAATGGATCTGACACTAATGCGTAACCTTAACATTCCAACGCCACTGCGAATCTGGTATTGTAGGCTGATGATTGCCGAGCTGCATTACTTTAAAGGTGTTAAGAAGGCTTTTCGGGGTGTGACTTGCACAATGCACGCGTTTCTCGAAACTTAAACAAGTCAGCCCAGGCGTCTTTATATACTGCCTGGCAGTGGTCTGCTGAGGTGTTCGCTCCCAAATATTTCAATCCCAATTGGCATCCACACTCAGAAAATTAATTTTCTATATTTAAGAAAATCGCCCTAGAATCGAAATCTCTGCAGAGAAACTTCAAAGTACTCCAGCGCTGCGGCATCTCATGCAACCCATATTCTAATCGAGTGGTGCAACTCACTATTAGTTAATTTGGCGCATCTAGCTCTTACCCTCTCTAAAATCTGTTTGTTAAAAGGCTCACGTAGAAACTGTTAAATTTAGTACTTGAAAATGGGACTGAATTGGTTATATTTAATTTTTGATTTATAAAATTGTTTATTTGTTTATTTACTCCACCTAAAGTGCAGCTTATTTCCTCCTTTGGCGTCTAAATGCAAGGACCCATTTGGTTTAATTTTGACGCCCATTAACGAAAATTTCGTCTAATCAATTATAAATGAGGGCCATGCGTGCGGATTCTCATTTTTCTTTTTTTTTTTGCTACCGCTCGTCTGCAGCTGTTCTTGGTGAGTTTCCTTTAATCGAATTACTTATATAACCGCAGCAATGCCAGGCAGAGGCACCGTCGATGGCGACACCACAAAGAAGCTTACGGGTAAACAGACGGCGAAGAATTTTTGCTCAACAGCTCAAAGCTCAGTGTGTGACATTTGCCTTTGGTCGTTGGGGCGTATACATAACATTTTGTTACTTTTTACACATCTTCCCAATATTACTCGTATGTAAGGTCGCGGGTGCGGGGCGGGAAAAGTGAAGTGGCAGGGCTTTAGAGCCAAAGCCGCTTAATGCGCGCATAAAAAATGGCGACGACAACGCTGCGGACGTTGGCAACGTGAAAGAAACGAAAACCGGAGCTGGAGAAGAAGTCACTGAAACTTGATAAAATGTAAAATTATCGCACATTCATTGGCATTGTTTTCATTCAGCTTTGGGTAAAGTAAGCCAACTCAAACACGCGGCTAAACACACGAAATCAAACTTGAGGAATTACGTTGATTTGCCTTAAAGAATGCCACGATGCTCCTCTCTGCTTCCCTCTGGCTGTAGCCAGGAAGTGCGTCAACGGAAATTTTGCAGCACACGCATTGCAGGAGAGGTGGGGCCAGCCAGTTAGATTTTATTTTATTTCATTTCATTTTGGTTTTATTTTTATTCGCTTGCGGAACATCGAGCGAACTCGCCATTTTGCCCTAACGTTTTGTTACTTCTTATTTCTGGGCTTTGGCTTTTGTATTGGCTACACTAAATCACTTTAAAAATTAGCATAATCCGGTGAGTAAATAAAAATAAGTGAACGTCTTTTGGTTTGCCGAACTCCGAGCGCGAAATTCTTTATTTTCGGTCACAGCAATTGGCAAAAGAGGGGGGGAATAATTTGTGAGTTGCTGGCAAGCGGAAGAAAATCGAGGGAGCCAGGGTTGGCATCAACAATAAAACCATTTCGAACGGAAAGCAAATCATTAAAAATTAAAAATGAAAACATCTTCTTAAGGCCTTTTGAAGTATATTTCTGAGAGTTAGTACAAAACAACGAGCTCGCATTTTGTAAAGTAATTTTATTAAGTATGAGTTGTTTTCTCCGCAGTCCATCCCTGCGTATACTTGTTAGTATTTAAGCCACTTTGGCTTCTTTTATGGCGCGGAAAACCCTTTCGTTTGAATTTGTTTTACAAATGGAAATAGCAAAAGAAAAAAATGATTAAAGTAACCTTCGGCGGCTCGTATTACTAATATAAATGAAGGTTTGACATGATTTTCATATATCAATTTTATTTTTGCTTGAACTTTCTTGTTGAGTGATTTCCAAACTGATCAATATATGGCGCCTTTTCAGTGACCATTTGGCCGACCAGTTCGTTTTTGATCAAAATGGCATGTTTAAAGACTACTATTGAAAACAAAACAGTTTTTCTCATTAAAACTAGTTTTTCGACCGATCGTTTCTATGGCAGCTACTCGCTATAGTCAAATGTGCAGTGTATTATTTGTACATAACAGTATGTGTGTACTAGTTTTTTGAAAACATCGAAAGTGGGCACTATCAATAGTTTGAGCATCGATAATTTAAACATCGGTAGTATTCCACTAGTATCGATAGTACAATCGAAAAAATTTCATTCAAAAATTAGTCCATTATCCTTCTCCCGAACTTCTGCCAACACCAACAATCTAAATGTTATCAAACATATAAATATGACAAGTTCAATTAACTAAAATTTTACTCTTACCTTGTTACAATATCAAGTCTCTAGAATTCTGCAATTTTGTGCTCCGATACATCGATATCGTGTGACAACAATCGATGATTGGAAAAATACACAAGCATCGATAGCATCGATAGTGCTAGTGTGTACAGTATTTGTACTTAAGAACTTCGTTCAGAGTTTGGTCAATGTTGATTTAAGACCCCATAGCACAGAAACAGAGAGACAGACAGTCGAACATGGCTATTTTAACTCAGTTCGTCAAACGCTCGGATATACCCTAATATACTTTCTGCAATAATATAAAAAGTAAATATATTGATCAATTATGCAAAAGTTCCTTATGAATTGGGATGATTTGTATACTCTGTACCAAAGGTACACAGAGTATATTAAGTTTGTGCAAAAGTATGTAACAGGGAGAAGGAATCATTTCCGACCCTATAAAGTATATATATTCTTGATCAGCATCAACAGCCGAGTCGATATAGCCATGTCCGTTTCGAAAAAACGTCATATATTAATGATAGACGGTTCGTACCTTCTAGAGATATCTAGTAATCAAAATTATTAATCGATTTGCTGAAGGAATAATAAATATCGGATGAACGGTACACATGTTATGACCAAAAAACGGCCAGTTAACACCCCGCACCCCCCACCCATCACCACAGCTTTCGATTGAACAAAGGCAATTATAGTGAGAGAGAGAGAACCTTACAGATGAGCGTGTAATAAAAATATTGCACGATTAACGCGTGACTCCTTGGATGTATTATAATATTATAGTCGTGGGCAAATGAACTGGTACAGAGTATGTTATAGTCGGGCTTGACCGACTTTCTCACTTGTTATTAATGGTTCTTTGAATTTGATTTTGTTGACTTCTTGAAAAAGTAAAATAGTCTTAAGGACTAAAAATATGCATTAGACTGGCCCTTATAAAATTATTTGTACCTTTTGAGTAGCTTTTCTGCATGCCGCATGTAGAAATGAGAAATGTAAACGAGGCAAGCCAACTAAGACATTACTTGTATTGAATCTGCCTTAAGGCACAAATCAATTTTTGCTTGCTTGTAATTCTCAAGTTCGAATTCGTTGATCTTATAATTTATTACGGACAACTGAAATTTGCGCACGTTATGTGTAGATTTTCTACATTTAGCATTCAGCATTTGTAAATCTTTATGTTAAATTAGAAAATCTACATGCCACGTGTGATAATCAGTTTTCTAAATGAAAAATAGAAGAATTCAGTACTTACTTAGAGCTACATTTTTCGTTTAGAATTTCCACACGCGCATGTAGGATTTCAATAACCAAACGTTAATGAAGCTGATTTTCTAATGTCGTGTAGACTTTGCCACGCTGCATTCACGCAGTGTACGCCGGGTGTGGCGCTCCAGTAGTATGTGTGGCTGCTGGTGCGGGAGGTTGTGGGTTCGATCCAGCCTCGGACCATCTAATAGAAAAAGTTTTTTCTTTCTTTAGAAAAAAAATTTTACACACCCGGTTCACCTTCACCAGCTACTGGCGGCAGCTGTGAAGTAACTAGCCATGAAAAAGTAAAAATTCTCTAACTTTTGCCGTTCGGATTCGGCGTTAAACTGTAGGCCCCTTTTCTCTTGTGCGAAAAATTATAAGCACCCACACACGCCAAAAGATTTTGAGAGAAGCTTGGCCCTGGCCCCCCGTGCAGTGTAATAGTACATCTAGCTAGTGGTCCAAATGCTGCTATAAATCTTTCACAGAATTCCCATGACATGTTATAGTCAGAAAGGCAATCTTCCGAAGTAATGCAGTCCCTCAGCTTCCAGAGTGAATCCATCATATTGTATGTCGAGTTCCAACGGGTCGCATTGTCCAGCACGGGCAGTGTCATGCTTGTTGATCTGTGCTTCCAGAGCCTCCTTATGTTCTTGACGATACTTCTGCATGAGCCTATTTCCACATCTAATTTTTTAATAACATCATATGCCGCTAGCTGCAAGGTATGTGCAGCACATCTGACTATGGACATTACAGATTCTAATGACTCATGGACTTGCTCTTCCTCAACATCAGCGAACTCCAGCTGACTGCTCTCAAAATAGTCATCCTGTTCTTCCTGCATGATTTTGCTCATTCTAATAACGTTGGCCCCATTGTCGGTGGTGGTAGAGTACACTTGATTGATGTCAAGTTCAAACAGATGTAGGCATTTTAAAATTTCATCCTTCAAATAGGCAGCTGTATGTCTTTGATTCAGCTGGATCATGCCTTGTTTTGTAAAAAATAGATGCAAAAAAAAAACACAAGACATAACAAAAAACAAGAAAGAAAGTCGGTCAAGCCCGACTATAACATACTCTGTACCCTTAACGTCGCAGCTCGCATTTGCTCACGAGTTATACGCGCTCATCTCTAAGTTTCACTCTCTCTCTCTCTCTCTCTCTCTCTCATTAAGATTGCCGTTCAATAGAATGCTGTGGTGATGGGTGGGGGGTGTTTACTGGCCGTTTTTTGCTCATAACTTGAGTATCGTTCATCCGATCTTTATCATTCCTTCAGCAAATCGATAAATAATTTTGTTTTCAAGGTATCTCTAGAAGGTACGAACGATCTATCTTCAAAACTGTAGGAGATATGACGTTTTTTCCAAATTGCGGGGGCGGGAGGGGGCGTGGCAAAAATTGAAAATAAACTTGATCTGCCTGCAAGTATAACAAATATATGTCCCATACATGTCAAACCTCTATCTCTTACCATCTCTGAGATCTCTTCGTTCATACGGACGGACAGACGGACAGACGGACAGACGGACAGACGGACGGACGGACGGACGGACAGACGGACATGGCTATATCGAATCGGCTGTTGATGCTGATCAAGAATATATATACTTTATAGGGTCGGAAACGATTCCTTCTCCCTGTTACATACTTTTGCACAAACTTAATATACTCTATGTACCTTCGGTACAGAGTATAAAAATTAATGGGTTGATTTCAGGAAATCAAATAAAATATTAACATACCGATTGTGACCACCTTCATCTTAAAATCCTTTATCCATTGCAAATTGACTCCAAGTATGCTTTTATTCCATCTGGTGGCTATGTCGACTTTTAGTGAAACCATTTTGTTTCGAAGTTTCTTCACAATCTGATTTTGGATCTGCTGTGAAGCCTTATCCAGAGCCGTCAGAATGTTTTTAGAATTCAGCCTAATTTTAAATGCTACTTCATATGGCTCCAAAAAAAATTTTAAAGTGGTCCTCATCATCGAAAAGGCGGAATGGTAAATTTTTCACAGCCACAAGACCAAGGCAGTGCTTTAGAAATTCATTTTTTGTCATCGAACGACTTCACTTTTTTGGGCATTGGTTTTGCCACAGAGTTTTCTCCATCACTAGAGTCAATGGATACTGATTGAGTTTGATTAATTTCCATGCCATGAACCACTTTGTAGTGCAGCAGCACATCCCTGCTCACGAGCAGAGGGTACAGACAGACTGACATGGCTATATCGACTCGGCTGTTGATGCTGATCAAGAATATATATACTTTATATGGTCGGAAATGATTCCTTCTGCCTGTTACATACATTTCCACGACTTTAGTATACACTTTTACTCTACGAGTAACGGGTATAAAAATGGAACGAACACACATTTAATATGATGACAAATGATTGCTATTTAATATTGGAAACTCAATAGCAAAAACAACTATCAAAAATGAATATCGTATCTAATACTTTTCTGCTTCAACAATTTTTTGCGATGTTGAACGTTCCTTTTCAAATTAAAAGAATAATTTATCGGAGAGAAAAAACTCTTTTTGTTCAATGCATAACTTTTTATACTAGAGTACCAGAGTTAGGCGCGTCCTTATCTAATGCGTACACAACAGCGCTCTGTGGCTGCGACGTCGACACACCGACAGTATACGAACTTACACTGCCTTCTTTTGCAACATCGAAGAAGTGCTAAATGAGTGCGTTTTCGAGTGGCTAAACACACACACGCAACGCCAAAATGAGCATGTGTGTTTTGCCGGCCCCTGCTGTGTATTAAAGCTAGCCTAAACCATACTTTTCTCCATACGATTTTTAATGTGAGAAGTTCTTTGCAAAACATGGCTCAAAAAGTTCGGACTATTTTATAGAGAATTTAAAATCAGATATTTTAAGTTTTGATGGCCACAGTTTCAAGTGAGCTACCCCTTTCAAACGAGATTTTTATAATTTTTTGATGTGTAAGTCTTTTAGCAATTTGATAGTTTTTGCCTTTAATCAACAATGGCCGTGGGAGATAAAATTTCTAATTTCCTGGAAATCCATTATGTTGAACCATTTTTTTATATTTTGAATTTTTTTCCTTTAACCACATTTCTATGTATAATAAAAACGTTTTAAAAAACGAGAGAGCAAAGCTAACTTCGTCTGTGCCGAAGTTTTAATACACTTGAAAAAGTTCGCGTCAACGGTTAGCGCTTTCGACCAAACTTCGCAGATCAGCTTAAAAACATATAATATTGACAATGACCGAGTTTAAGAGCGCTAATACTGAAAACAAAAAAGTTTTTCTCACTAAAGCCCATTTTCCGACCGAACATTTCTCTGACAGCTACAAAAGTAGTCATCCTCTTTGCAAAATTTCAGCTCGATAGCCTTAAAACTGAGAGACTAGTTTGCGTAGAAACAGACAAACAGACAGACGGACGGACAAAGCGCAAACGACTCTGCTCGTCGCCCTAATCAAGAATAAATATTGTTTATGGGGTCGGAAATAAAAATTTATAAGCTTTGCAAACTTCTTGGCAAAATTATAATGCCCTTTGCAAGGGTATTATAAATAAACTTAAGAGACCTCGTAAAGGCTAATCACTCTGAGCACATCGAACTCCAACACTCTGAGTCATAAACATTTACCATGGCGACATTTTTCACTTAAATTAGGACAACACATAAGCTTATAAATGTTGCCATAGCAAATGCTTATTAAGCATGTAATCTCAGGATGTTGGATGATAGATTTTATATGTGGTCAGCCTATTAATGCCGTATCCTATTAATCTCCACAGGTCCATCTCCTTAAACAGGGTTGCATATGTCGTAAAAAAATTCCCATTTTCAAGTTCTTGTCTTGTCTGTCCGTCAGTTTTAAAGCAATCTTAACCAAACTTTGCACGAAGTCTTTTGGTACAAATACGCTGCACATTTGTCGGAACCGGTCAGATCGGATGACTATAGTATATAGCTGCCATAGGAACTTCGGTCGAAAATGTTGTTTTAGTGATAAAAACTTTTTTGTCTTCAACGCAAACGTCCTCAAACCTCGTATTTATAAGTTTTCTATGCTTTCACATAGTTCCACCAAGTTTAATAGGACAATTACACTGCTCGCCACTTGAATAGGACACCCTGTATGCTCTCTTTAAAACTGCTCGAAACTCGAAAACGAAATGGTAGAATAACGGTATTTTTTGCATATTATCTTTGTGCAAGCATTCTTCGCTCTTTCTGGTATATTCCAAGTTTTGGAATAGAACCGTTATAAAGTTATTTGCACTTTATGTGAGCATTCGCAAAAATTCAATGGAATTTTTGCGCCACTTGAATAGAACATGCATTTTATTTGGTCGGTATCGTTGACACGTGCACACAAATTTTGGTTTACTTAAACTTTTTGCTTTAATTGAAGTGTATATAAAATTAAAAATAATTAAAATGGGACGTGGCACTTCATTATCTGAGTCGGAGAAAGGAAAAATCCAAGCTTACAAGGATTCTGGCCTTTCTATCACCAAAATAGCAAAAAACAAGAAAGAAAGTCGGTCAAGCCCGACTATAACATACTCTGTACCCTTAACGTCGCAGCTCGCATTTGCTCACGAGTTATACGCGCTCATCTCTAAGTTTCACTCTCTCTCTCTCTCTCTCTCTCTCATTAAGATTGCCGTTCAATAGAATGCTGCGGTGATGGGTGGGGGGTGTTTACTGGCCGTTTTTTGCTCATAACTTGAGTATCGTTCATCCGATCTTTATCATTCCTTCAGCAAATCGATAAATAATTTTGTTTTCAAGGTATCTCTAGAAGGTACGAACGATCTATCTTCAAAACTGTAGGAGATATGACGTTTTTTCCAAATTGCGGGGGCGGGAGGGGGCGTGGCAAAAATTGAAAATAAACTTGATCTGCCTGCAAGTATAACAAATATATGTCCCATACATGTCAAACCTCTATCTCGTACCATCTCTGAGATCTCTTCGTTCATACGGACGGACAGACGGACAGACGGACAGACGGACGGACGGACGGACGGACGGACGGACAGACGGACATGGCTATATCGAATCGGCTGTTGATGCTGATCAAGAATATATATACTTTATAGGGTCGGAAACGATTCCTTCTCCCTGTTACATACTTTTGCACAAACTTAATATACTCTATGTACCTTCGGTACAGAGTATAAAAATCGACAGGAGCCGTCACGCCATAACAAATTTTTTAAATAATGAGGCTAATTATGGTAAAAACATGAAGGGCCGCACCCACAGTGTGCTTACCATCGCGGACAAGCGACTTATATTAAGAGAAGCTTCCAATTCGCACGACTCTTTGGTAAGATAAGGGAAAAATGCAACGTTAAAGCAAGTTTGACAACCATGCAACGTGTTATTAATAATGCTATGCACACCTGAAGAGACTAAAAATCAAGAAGAAGCCACCTCTTAACCCGGCTCGGAAGTTACAACGCCTTGATTTCGAGCGCGTACATGTCACCTGGACTTCGGAGTGGCAACGTGTTGTCTTTTCGGACGAAAAAAAGTTTAATTTGGAGGGCCCCGATGGCTACAGCTACTATTTTCATGATCTTCGAAAAGAACCACAACATATTGATAAGTTGCACAGCAGTGCTGGAGGTATTATGGTATGGGGGGCAATTTCCTATTATGGCACCTGTGAGCTTAAATTTATTCCAACCACCATCAATGCGTTGTGTTATAATGGTATATTGAAAGAGGCCTTTCCACACTTCCAAACTCTTTTTGCAAATACATACCCTATACATACGGCCCGGATTGTTAAATAGTATATAGCGAGCCAAAACGTGGAGTTATTAAACTGGCCTATTCACCGGACTTGAATATCATTGAGAATGTGTGGGGATGGCTAACACGTGAAGTATATGGATCAGGTCAGCAATATTCTGAGCGCTCCGAACTAATTGCAGCTATCAAATTCAGCATGGGGCTCGATATCGTTGAATTATTAGGGAAAATTGTATGCATCCCTTCCAGACCGAATGTGTGCGGTTTTGGAGAAAAAAGGAGGCTCAACACACTATTAAAAACTTTTTTTGGTTTAAAAATATGTTAGTAATTTCTTATTTAAGTAATATTGCTATTTGAAAAGAATTGAAAAATTCTTAAATGGTTTTTAGATAAAGTGTCCTATTCAAGTGGTGCAAAATGAAGACTCCAAAATTTATTACTTATTGGTTAACAATGTTTTTTGTATACTTACAACTTTTGAATAATTTTGTAATTTTCGTCTAATTACTACATTTAAATAAACTTTATAAGAAAACAAAAATTATTTTCCTAGATGGCTTGGCTTAGCAGCAATTAACTATAGAAAATCGACTTTAGAGGTGTCCTATTCAAGTGGCGAGCAGTGTATATAGTATATCTGGCATAGAAATTGGGTGTAGAAAATATATATATAAATATATATATAATATATAGGAGGCAAAAATGTGTACATTTGGCCGAATGTACATATTTGTGTCAGTGGAATTAGGCTACTAATTTATATAAATCATACTGGCTACAAGGGTATAAGAACAACGGTCGAGCCGAAGTTAGCTTCCCTATATTTTTTATGTTTATGGTGCATTTTTAAATTGTAATTCAAGTTGAAGTCAAATTTTACAGAAAAACAATGTCGTTTACATATCCAAGCAAATTTTTCTTGTCAAAAATGTTATTATTATTTTGCTAAATCTCTTTCCCAAACACGAGAGATTTGAAACCAACCGAAAGAGATTACCGTGACACCTCCGTATAAGACCAAAACAAACTCACGGACCTAAGCCGCAATTCGTTTTTGTTTTATTCCCTGCCATTTAATGTTGTTGCCGGGTGTGGTACAGTGGGTAGTGTGTCGGCCAGCTGTGCGGGAGGCGTGGGTTCATTCCCGCATCGGAACATCTAATAAAAAGATTATTTCTTTCTTTAAAAATATAGGTTTTACACATCAGGTCACTTTCACCAGCTATTGGCGCCAGCTATGAAGTAACTAGTCATAAAAAAGCTTCTCAACCTTTTCCCGTTCGGATTCGGCGTTAAACTGTAGGTGCGAAAATTATAAGCACACACGCCAAGAGATTGAGAGAAGCTCGGCTTGTGTGGCCCTTTGGCCCGTGTAAAGCCATTTTACACATACATACAATTAATTTTAATTTTTGTAGCATTAAAATATATATAATTTCAAAGTTGCGCAACCAGAACCCCAACTAAAAAGAAATGTAAACGGACTGTGTCTGATGGACGCAATCGCATTTTTCAGGTACGCTAAGCAAAATAATGCCAAATATGTATTATCAACCGAATGCACAGAGCTTAAGCCAACTCCCTTGTTTCCAAAGGACTTAGCAGTTTATGAAAATGTTAAATTAAAGACAAGGCAGAGCCGGCCATGAGAAGACAGTATGCACACACCACTATAGGAAATTTCCCCAATTTTCAATCAATAATTAAAATCGTCACAATTGACCAACGTTTTTGGGTCTAGTGGTAAGGAAGGAAAGGAAGTGTTTTTGGAAAATTTTAAATATTCATGTTTGTTACCCATTTTATTGTCTGAGGATTTATCGCGAGTTTTTAAGCAGATATTGGACTTTGGTTGTAACGGAAGCTATAAAAGCTGCAAAAAGCGGCAGTCTTAGCAAATCTAAGCAAAATTTGGTAGGGCTTTGCAAAGATGAATATTCTTCACAATTTTTCTTACGAATACTTCCAATTACAAGGTAATCACGATTTAGTTCTACAGACCAAAGGTTATTACATATAGTGCATACCACAATGATTAGATTTTATCAAAAATATTTGATCAAAACTATTGTCTGATTTAATATTTATCAATTCTAAATAGCAGCAGGAAATCATGCTCTTAATTTTCAATAACCATTCGTTTGCATAGGCTGACTTTAGCAACAAAATTCTTTTGAATTAACATTTGTGGTAACGTTGAAGACAACAAAATTTTAAGTTTTGAACACTGTTGGAAAAGGGGTATATGCCTAAATAATGGGAATATTTCCCATAGTGCTCACGCACGACAACTTGTAATTTGTGTAGCAGGGCGATCTGCTGAGGTACGTGCTCAGAGCTTGTTCAAATGAAAAGCACATAAAACGACAGCAGCAACAATTGAAATCATTTAACATTTGCTCAAACGGACAGTTTACCCAAACGCACACTCACATGCACGCACACATATATGTAGTTTTTGTCCTGCAATGTCGACTCAACGAATTCTTTAAACAATTTTGATTTGTGCTTAACTGCCTGTGAGGACTCCGTTCGACTAAACTGCAAGCAAATACCAGACCAAAAAGCCCCCAGGAAACATTTTCCAGACACGTTCGAAATTAAAATACATAAATAACAGCGTTACTGAAGACAAGATTCAAATTTAGTTTACAAACTTTTTTCACTTATATTTCATAATAATGCAGATTTCATTTCAATTGAAATTCTCTTCCTTTTTGCGCCCTTTTACATCGAACCCAAAAATATACACACACAAAAGAAAACTCAATTAAAATTGAATAAATTTCCATGCTGCTGGGAATAATTACGAATTTCAATTTATTTGCCGCAGGATGCAAAAAGCAAAGGCAGCCGAACAATCGCAGTCCGCCTTATGGCAAGAGAAAGTTTTCATCCCGCACCAAAGCCAAACCAACTCAACTTGATGCTGGTTTCTTTGCTCGAGCAGCTGGCAGCGGGAGGACGACAGATGGGAAGAAGCAGGTGGAAGTAGAATCGGAGTAACTTGCTGACTGACTGACTAAAGCCTGAGGTCTGCCAAAGATGTGACAGCACCAATTGCTCAAGAATATATATTTATTTAGTTTCCAGTTG
This sequence comes from Lordiphosa magnipectinata, assembly GCA_037044535.1. Classification (NCBI taxonomy): domain Eukaryota; kingdom Metazoa; phylum Arthropoda; class Insecta; order Diptera; family Drosophilidae; genus Lordiphosa; species Lordiphosa magnipectinata. Next base: position 97,171 of record JBAMBO010003264.1, on the reverse strand, counting down.
GGGAGAATTGTTATATTGTTGTTGTTGTTGGCTTGGACTACCCATTGCTTAAAACGTATATTACAACAGGCGTGCAAAGAACCTTATAGACCCTTTCAAATGAACATAAGAGAGAGAGAGAGAGCGCACCGCGTTGTGCGTTGTGTGTTAACTGGCCGTTGCGAGTGCAAGGGTGCAGAGTATGTCATAGTCGGGCTTGACCGACTTTCTTTCTTGTTTGATCTCAAATTGGCAGAAATCGATTTACAAATTGCAAAATAAATAAGCAAAAGATCAACGCAAAAGCTATTGCTAATCAATCTAATTATTATACTCTAGACCAAAGGTACACAGAGTATATTAAGTTTGTGCAAAAGTATGTAACAGGCAGAAGGAATCGTTTCCGACTCTTAGAAGTACATATATATATTCTTGATCAGCATCAACAGCCGAGTCGATATAGCAATGTCCGTCTGTCCGTCCGTCCGTCCGTCTGTCTGTCCGTCTGTCTGTCCGTCTGTATGAACGCACAGATCTCAGAGATGGTAAGAGATAGAGGTTCGACATGTATGGGGCATATATTTCTTATACTTGCCGGCAGATCAAGTTTATTTTCAATTTTTGCCACGCCCCCTCCCGCCTCCGCAATTTGGAAAAAACGGCATATATCCTACAGATTTGATGATAAATGGCTCATGGGTGAGCGATTTTTAAATCACTCAAAAACAGGCTCTGAGGCAGGGCGAAATCAAATTCGCGCGAGTTTCGAGCGGAAGTGATATCTGTGGCACCCCTGATTAATCCAATATTCGCGTTAGCCTTAACAGGAATGTTTATTTTGGAAAAATACCATAAACTGAGAGTAGTAGGCCAGTTGGTGCACTTTCTACGGTACTTATACACCGCTCTTAATTTTTATATTCTGTACCAAAGGTACACAGAGTATCTTTAGTTTGTGTAAATGTATGTAAGGAAGCATCTCCGACCCTTTTAAGTATATATATTCTTGATCAGCATCTGCAGTCCAGTCGATATAGCTATGTCCATCTGTCGCTAAGTATGAAAAAACAGATCTCAGAGATGTTAAGAGCTTTGTAAATATCTAAGATTGCCGTTCAACAGAATGCTGTGGTTATCGGTGGGGGGTGGGTGGGGTGTGTTACCTGTCCGTTTTTTGCTCATAACTTAAGTATCGGTCATCCGATCTTTATCATTCCTTCAGAAAATCGATAAATAATTTTGATTACTAGATATCTCCAAAGGGTACGATACATCTATCATCAAAACTGTGTCAAAAATTGATCGGCCTGCAAGTGTAAGAAATATATGTCGCATACATGTCAAACCTCTATTTCTTACCATCTCTGAGATCTCTTCGTTCATACGGACGGACAGACAGACGGACAGGGCTATATAAACTCGGCTGTTGATGCTGATCAAGAATATATATACTTTATAGGGTCGGAAACGATTCCTTATCCCTGTTACATACTTTTGCATAAACTTAAGATATTCTATGTACCTTCGGTACAGAGGTTAAAAAGTGGCAACGCTAAACCAAAATAGTGACAGAATAGTGCTCAAATCTTAATTTATTTTATTATTCTTTCGAATTGTTTATAATTTGAATATACTATAATATAATAGGGAAAGCATCGACCAGATGTCCAAAGCGAATTTTTCTTAGCTCTTATGAAGGAGCCTAAGGACTTAGCTAGCAATTTCACGACGGGCGTCAGGGGGCTGCAGCTCGGAACAAACTGACCATGAATTTCGCCAACCTTTGCTCCGATTGCTTCAATTAAATAAAGCTGGGCCCAAGGTACTTTTCAAGCAGCAGAAGCATTATCCACAGAATTTTGCCAACTTATATCTTCTGATTTGGAAATAATATACACACAGCTACAACAATTTTATCTTGGATTTTAAGGGCTTAAGATAAAAATCTGGAAAATTCTTCAATCGTACAATTGGTTAAGAATGAGTTAAACCTTAATTCTTGAATATCTTTAAAAGCGCACGGTAGATTTTTATTAAAATCGATTTTTATGATGGTATAATGGACTATTGCGTGTCCCTAAGAGATGGTACTCGACAGCCAAAAAACCGCAAAATGGAGTCCCACTTTTCGACTTACCCACAAAACAATTCATAAAATCCATAAACCAGACCTAACGAGAGCGTAAGTTAAAGGCGGCTCTAACCTACTTCGATATATCCGCTACTCATGGAAGGAAATGTTTAATAGCCTTCCTGTGTCCCCTTGGGGACAGCCGAAAAGTATGCATCATTTTTTAAGTCGGCTATTTATCATCCGAAATTTTATAAAATTTCAGGGCTTTATCTATCTATTATCTATAATCTATAATCTATATATATATCGCGATTATAAATCTAAGTTTTAAATTTGAGATCGATATCATAAAAATTGTGGGAGTTATTGAACATTTTTGAACATTTTTTATTGTGGTTGCGGGGGTGGGCGTGGCAAAAACTTGATATAAACTTGATCTGCGTGCAGACAATAGGAGTCTACATTTCAAATTTGGTTGCTCTAGCTCTTCTAGACTCTGAGATCTAGGTGTTCATACAGACAGACGGACAGACGGACGGACGGACGGACGGACAGACGGACAGACGGACATGGCTATATCGACTCTGCTGTTGATATTGATCAAGAATATATATACTTTATATGGTCGGAAATGATTCCTTCTGCCTGTTACATACATTTGCACGACTTTAGTATACCCTTTTACTCTACGAGTAACGGGTATAAAATTGAATTAAAAAAAAATTTGTTGGTTAATTTAAAAACAAAAATATTTATAAATTATATTATAAAAAAATGAATCAGAATAAAATATAATATCTTTACAAAATGTATTAGTTTTTTAAAAAAAACCGTACAATCCTCAATATACCAAAATATACTGCAACCTTAAATTTTCATGCTTCGCAGCGGGGGCTAGGAATTCATTTTAGACATATGTCTTCTTCGTGAAATTTTCTTAGAATTCATCGCAGATTCCGAATCTGCTATACGCTTACCACGTTTTTTTAGCTCCATACAAATTGACCCGCCCTAATGTACATGCTTTATTGAAAAACTCGGTATGACGTGATGCTTACAGAGGCCCCTTTTATCATAATTTAAGGGGCCCATGCCGGGGTTTTTTTTAGTGTTGTACTGTGTTACATTTGTATAGAGTTAATCATTTTGTTGTATACTATCCATTAGCAAATTTGTATGTAGATGATGTAGCGGATAACCAATTTGTTCAAGTTTTGGCGTTCCATGATTTTTGGGGGCTACAGTTGGTATAAATATCTGGATTTATGAGCTATTTTCGACAGAGCACGCTATATAAGTATAGCTGAAAGTGTCTAAATTGGCCTCTAAAGTCTGACAAATCTCGTTTAATGGCAATTTTCTCAAAATGAATCACCCACTCTAAGCTACACTGATTGTCGAATTTATATTGGAACAACCTAGGCATATAGACCATCAAATTTTTGTGCGTTTTCGTCAGCTTGTTTGGCAGAGCTATAATTTGTTTCAAAGAAAAATACATATTAAAAATTTATGGGAAAAAAACTAGATTCTTAAATCTTAATTCAGCATAAATTGTTATATTTTTAAACCTATATGTAGATGATAAATCGGAGGTGTCACACCAAATTCCAACCGAAAAACAATTCTCGATGTCCCAGAAATCTCATTCGGTTGGTTTCAAATCTCTCGTGGTTGGGAAAGATATTTAGCAAAATTCACCACCCAAACAATTTTGACAAGAAAAATATGATTTGGATATGTAAACGATATTTTTTTTCTGGATAGGTTGCATCAAATCATCAAATCATTTAATTTGTTTTAACATTGAAATTAGCTTTTCATTAACTTTTCGCAAGACAAACTGAAGGGTGGCATATCAACTAAAACCAACTTGCCCCTTAACCTCAGTTCGCACTGCACTCGCCTTCTTTGAAATTTGAGAACAACAAACGGCCTTAGGGTTGCCACGTTATACTTCATGACTGGCGCGAAAATATGTTTAAATTTTACATTTAAATTTTAGAGAATCTGACTTATATTTAGTGAAAACTTTGACATTTACGAAATGGGTCGCTATTCGCTTGAAGAAAGTTGGGAAATATTAAAAACATATTTCCAAAGCGGTGAGTCGAGGGACTCAAACTGTGCGAAATTTGAAAAAAACATTTAACCAAAAATATGTTCCGAAAACTCAATTTGTGGATAATTGATCCATGAAGCGAGTTCGGGAAACTGGAATATTGGTGGATAAACCAACCCGTGTACGTACTCGTCCGGTGCGCTCGACCGAAAACATTGCTGCGGTTGCTAAAAATGTGCGTGAACAACCATCGACGTCAACTCGCCATCGATCTCAACAACCGAACATTTCGCGCACTTCTTTGATGCGAATTTTGTATAAAAACCTTGCCATGAAGCCATACAAAGTAAAATTGGTGCAGCAGCTAAAGCCAATTGACCATCCGAATCGTCTACATTTTGCAAATTGCGCGGAAGATCGTTTGGCCGAAGATGGAGAACTTTACCGAAAAATCATCTTTTCGGATGAAGCACATTTCCACCTCGGTGGTTATGTTAATAAAAAAAATTGTCGCATCTGGGGCACAGAAAATCCGCATATCGTCGTCGAGAAGCCAATGCACCCACCACGTGTCACTGTTTGGTACGGATTTTGGTCTCGAGGGATCATTTGTCCATTTTTCTTTGAAAATGAAGAAGAAGCCACCCTGACCGTCAATGGTGAGCGCTTCCGCGCATTGTTAAGTGATTGGTTCTTCGAGGAAATTGAAGCGGAAGACTTGGACGATATTTGGTTTCAACAAGACGGCGCTACGTGCCACACAGCGCACGCCACAATCGATCTTCTGCGCCCTATCTTCGAAAATCGAATAATCAGCAAATATGGTGATGTGAATTGGCCGTCAAGAAGCTGTGATCTGACACCGTTAGACTATTATCTTTGGGGAGCGGTCAAGGACAAATGTTATGCAAACAATCCTGAAACAATTGAGTTGAAGAACGTGATTCGAGTTGCTATTGCTGACATACGTGCCGAAACAATTGAAAATGTTCTCAAAAATTGGATGGATCAAATGGGCTACTGCCAAGTCAGCCGGGGTGGTCATTTGACTGAAATAGTTTTTCATAAATAAGTGACATGAACCAACCTTTCCAATAAATGTTTAACCTTTGAAAAATATCGAGGAAGGTTCCATTTTGAATTTGGCGGCCGGAAAATTTAAATTTTTGCTGTTTGAATTAAAAAACATTAAATTCCGTTGAAGAAAATTAAGATTATTTTGTTTAAAAAATAACTAACCAAATACTTTACATTAATAATATTAATAAAATCGCATGAAAAGGCTTACTCTAATTTCCCCTTGCGGGCTGTCTACCCTACGCAGTCAAGTTCGAAAAGGTTTGTGTACAAGTGCTTACAGAGGTCCTTTTTATCATAATTTTAGGGTCTAATGCCGGGTTTTTAAAAAAAGTTGGATTTTGTCAAACTTTGTAATAGAATAAATAAAGGCTTGGCTATATGCCGTTCGCCTGATGTATATATATTATATTATATCTAGTCTTGAACTGCCTATAGCAACGCACCACGGTGGGCACTACCAGCAGCGGCCCCGCTCATCGCGAGATACTTAGACGTTCTCCACCAATTGCGATTGGAATGTTCAGTTTAGACGTCTATCATAAATTCTTTCCGATATTGGGTTGATTCTTTAGTATTAATTGTAAACAAAACAATATTCCTTTCAAAAATAAACCGTATAATTAAAAACGTAAAACTCCTAAATAAAACTTCGCATGCGCAATGTGACTTTTGGGCGGAGAGGGAGTCTTGATCGGATCGGTTCAAAGCTTTTTCCACATTTTAGTTGTGCTATTGTTATCAAATTCACAAAGTTTCAACTATGTGGCTATATTAGTCGACTTTAGCCAAAAAGTTGGCAATCCAGCGCAATGTGCATTGTCCAGCTGGAACATACAAGCAGAGAAATCAACCACGAATTTATTTTCATTTCTGCATAATTAAAATGACGATTTCCCTCACTGGCGCACACTTTATGACGGAACTTATTTTTGTAGCGGTTAAAACAAAAATAAATACTAACAAAGGCAACTTCGATTGCCAGCGCCAAACTGTTACAGAAAAAACTGATACAAGTGGGAAAGGAAATGCAAGCCAAAGTGACAAATTGGAAAGCATGCGAGGCGCAACACAGCTACTACACAACGTAAACTCCCCAAACTGAGCGCCATTTGGTATGCAGTGCACACAAGTCAGGAACTGGCGGCCGAGACATGGGAACTGGGGAGCGAGGTGCGCATAAAAGTTTATCAACTAAGTAAAATAATGTTGGGCGTAAAGTTTGCAACCGCAGAGCGACACAGCATAGTGGTGGTGTTGAGCGGGAAGGGGAGGGTCTGCGATGCCCCGCAACAATAAAAACCAAATGTTGCTGAGCCAGAGCTAAAAGCATGCCATCCAGGGAGCACGTTTTGCATAATGATGAATGACGATGACGACGACGAGAACTACCAGAAGGACGTCGCGACGCTGGTGCCTATGATGTGTGTTCGTGGCGGCTCTTCCCACTGTGTTGATTTGTTTATGCTCTAGCCTGGCTGGCAGGGGAAGGGGCAAAATGATAGTACACTTTTGCGCACTGCAACTTGACAGGACTCAACGGTGAGTCGACCCCCAATGTCGAGACGTCGCAATTGGAAACAAATTATGCTTGAAGCGCAGTGCAGTTCAGGCAAAGGAGATTTTGGGATTTGCAGGGGAATTCTGCATACCTTGAGAAGGATTTAGAGGCGGAGCTCTGAAATGCCATCATAATGATTACGCATGTGCAATGAATGTGCAATGGAAGTTAACCACATCCAAAGATTATAATCAGAAATATGAAATCTAACATAACGAGGCTATAGACAGTTGCATAATGAACAGTAACTACATATTTTCACCCAAACATACAGAAAAAAATTTGTTGGTAAATTCAACCAATTCTGCTGTTAAAATGCTCCAACCCATAATTTTGGATTGAACTTACCGCCAAGTACAGTAAAAGAGGCGTAAACACATATTGTAAACACATATCGTAAAGAAATGACGGTTGAAAATGCTCCAACCAATAAAAATAGTTATTTTACCATTGTTTAAAGTAAACTCATAAGTGTAACACAGCACCAGTACAAATAGCACAAACAATACAAATACCACAACACACCACAGTGCACATACCAATGTACTTATTCTGAAAAACATCGAATTATTCATAATTTCATAAAAAAAATTTTACTCTGGGGTGACTCGAACTCGAGGCCTATGGACTGAAGAAAGAACACTATTTGGACGCCATCTCAACTGGCTCGGCTGCCGCGCGCACAGTTGCCAACGCTTCTAAAATGTTACTTGTATTGAATCTGGCCATAAGTAAACACTGAAAATTTCTTGAACGTCGCACAAAAAGGGGACCACTTGTAATTCTCAAGTTCGAATTCACTGATAAATAATATAAATACTGCAACTGAAATCAGCGCGTCAAGAGTACTATTTTAATGGTAGCTTTTACTGACGACCCAGTAAACCAGAAAATAACAACAAAATATATTAACTACTGTTACGTGCTGGGTACTACTTCAATTTTACAATGTTTTTACTGCAGGTCGCAATTTCAAAAACAACAACAAATCAAAACACAGAAATTACGCTAGATTAAACTATTTGTAAAGGGTAATTTATTCCAAAAATATTCAGTAAACAAAACAAGAACAAATTACATGAAACAATATTTCGTAGTAAAATTGACTTTAAAGCGTAGTACGGAGACGCTGACAATTTTTGCGGAGCGGAAATTGTTTGATAATTTCCAGAGCCGCTCAGACAATGTAGTGTGACCAGGCAACAGGCAGGGGGTGGTGTTAACTGGCCGTTTTTTGCCCATAACTTGAGTATCGTTCATCCGATCTTTATCATTCCTTCGGCAAATCGATAAATAATTTTGTTTACAAGGTATCTTTAGAAGGAACGAACGATCTATCTCCAAAACTGTAGGAGATATGAAGTTTTTTCCAAATTACGGGGGCGGGAGGGGGCGTGGCAAAAATTGAAAATAAACTTGATCTGCCTGCAGGTATAAGAAATATATGTCCCATACATGTCAAACCTCTATCTCTTACCATCTCTGAGATCTCTTCGTTCATACGGACAGACAGACGGACAGACGGACATGGCTATATCGACTCGGCTGTTGATGCTGATCAAGAATATATATACTTTATAGGGTCGGAAACGATTCCTTCTCCCTGTTACATACTTTTGCACAAACTTAATATACTCTATGTACCTTCGGTACAGAGTATAAAAATGTATAAAATTGAAAATGGAAAGTCACTAGGGGAAATTCAGTTGTCTGTGTTAATGCCATGGTCTATATTTCATGAAAGCATTTTGTATGGGGTAGAAGCCCTTTATTTTGAACTGCAAGATCAGAACTTAGCCACTTAGACATACTGGTATAACGACAACACAAAACGCATCTGGAGATTAAAATTGCTGGGGCCGCATATTAAACCAGAGGTAATATTCATAGCCAAAGCCAGCTTCATAGACTGGAGGCGGATCATACTCGCCGGGCGTACTAGAGGAGGATAAACTAGGTGAATACGGATTTAAAGGTGGCCACAACAGTAGCAACGGAAGCTACCACAGTACGCCGAAGGAGCCTCTACTATAATGGGCTGTGAAGACTTCAGCTTAGGGCTGCTTGGCCGTTAGCTGTAGGGCCGTTCCGTGGGCTGTGGAGACTGCGAAGGTTTAGACTCGGGTGGAATGCATACATTGGGCAAATGGCATGCCGGGAGAAGCATACAGAGAAGGATTCTCCGCGACAAGTGATGCAGCTGCGGGTATCGAAATGCTTTTTGTTAGTCAAATCCCTTAAAATGGATTCAGACTCGACAGCTTTGATTAACGCCGCTTGTTCGTCCTCCGTAAAGTTCTCCAAATGACTTTTGTATGGTTTTTATACCCTTGCAAAGGGTATTATAATTTTGCCCAGAAGTTTGCAACGCATAGAAATATTCATTTCCGACCCCATAAACTATATATATTCTTGATCAGGGTGATGAGCTGAGTCGATTGAGCTTTGTCCGTCCGTCTGTCTGTCCGTCTGTCTGTCCGTCTGTCTGTCCGTCTGTCTGTCTGTCTGTCTGTCCGTCTGTTTCTACGTAAACTTGTCCCTCAGTTTTGAAGATATCGAGCTGAAATTTTGCACAGAGTCTTCTTTTTACTGCACGCTGCTAATATGTCGGAACCGACCGGATCGGATGACTATATCTTATAGCTGCCATAGGAACCATTGGTCAAAAAACGGGTCTTAGTGAGAAAAACTTTTTTGTTTTCAATGTTAGCGGCCTTAAACTCGGCCATTATTAATATTATTTGCTTTCAAACAGATTTGCAAATTTTGGTCAAGATCGGATGACCATATCTTATAGCTGTCATAGGAACCATCGGTCGGAAAATGGGTCTTAGTAAGAAAAACTGTTTTGTTTTCAATGCTAGCGTCATAAAAATCGGCCATAATTAATATTATATGCTTTCAAACAGATTTGCAAACTTTGGTCAAAGTCAGATGACTATAACATATAGCTGTCATAGGTCCGATCGGTCGGAAAATGGGTCTTAGTGAAAAAAACTTTTTTGTTTTCAAGTAAATCGTTCTTAAAGTCGGTGATTCTTAATAATAAATGCTTTCAAACTAATTTAAAAAAGTTGATCGACATCGGGTGACTATATCTTATGGTTGCCGATATGACCGATCGGTCGGAAATTATTCTTAGTGTGAAAAATCTTTTCTGTTTTTAATTTTATCTTTCCATAATATATATCAGATGTTTATCTGTTGGAAAATTTGTTTTAGTTAAAATTTTTTTAGATTTTTATATATATATATATTATATAAGCGTTCTTAAACTCTGACATTTCAAAAACAGCAAGGGTATAAAAACTTCGGCACAGACGAAGTTAGCTTGGCCTTCTCGTTTTGTTTCTTTTGCATCCATTTTTTTAATTGCGGTCACGAAATCTGACAATTATCAAACAAGTTTCATAATTTGCAGACCCCCTTTCGACAATTTATCAGCTGCTTTCAAAAAAACGAGTTGGTAGGTCCACGCAAATTGTCATAGCGAATTGTTGGTTGCTCCGTACTCGCTCTGACAATGCGCTCTGAGAATTTTCGTGAGCGGACTTCCTGAGCTATGTAATTAAATGGGCTCCGCGAAAATTGTCAGCGTCTCCGTACTACGCTTAAGAATGAGTAGATTTAACCGACGAAAAATTTTTCTGTGCAAGTGAGAAAGTTGGTCAAGACAAAAGTATATGCTCAGTATGAGTGTGCTTTGCTGTTGCAGTAGAAGTTAAAAGTGCTGCTGAGCTGCTGGTGCGATCTTTTTCTACTCTGTACCAAGGGTACACAGAGTATATAAAGTATAGTTAGTTGGCAAAAGTATGTAACAGCCAGAAGGAATCATCTCCGACCCTATAAAGTATATATATTCTTGATCAGCATCAACAGCCGAGTCGATATAGATAGAGGTTGAACATGTGTGGGACATATATTTCTTATACTTGCAGGCAGATCAGGTTTATTTTCAATTTTTGCCACGAACCCTCCCGCCCCGCAATTTCGAAAATACGTGATCTCTCCCACAGTTTTGATAACAGATTGTTCGTACCTGCTAGAGATATCTAGTAATCAAAATTATTTATCGATTTGCTGCAGGAATGATAAAACGGTCAGTTAACACCCCCCACCCACCCCACCCATAACATAGGCATTGCGTTCAGAAGAAGCAATCTTAGTGAGAGAAAGAGAGAGAGAGAGAGAGAGACTTAGAGAGCGCACTGCGTTGTGTGTTAACTGGCCGTTCGACTCGTGACCAAATGCGAGCTGCGATCATTAAGGGTGCAGAGTATGTTATAGTCGGGCTTGACCGACTTTCTTTCTTGTTTTTTGTTTTGGGGGGTTCCCTTTAATGATTCTTCACATAGATTCGTCATTTTAAGAGCTCAGTTGTCAAAATAGCTTTTTCTAGAATATTATTTTTGAAGACACCTTTAAAAGTATGCCTAAAGGAAAGCAGTTGAGCATTCGGGAGAAGGAGAGAATTATTTTATTATCTGAACAAAATGTACCAAATCGTCAAATAGCAGCTCAGACAGGTTGTAATGAAAGTTCAGTGCGTCGATTTTTAAAAAAATATCGTGAGACAGGTGAAGTGGAAAGGAAGCAAGGATCGGGAATGAAAAAATGCACCACAGCACGAGAAGATCGTATTATCATGAAAACGAGCCTGCAGGATTGCTTTAAAAATGCAGCTGTGATAGCACAATTTGCAAAGGATGTTTCGACCCGAACAATTCAACGTCGTTTAAATGAAGTGGGTTTTGGGCAAGGACACCTGCAAAAAAGCTACTCATAAATAAAAGAATGAAGGAAAATCGGCTAAACTGGGACAAGGAAAAAAAAAATTTGAGGGGTTCCGAATGGTCACGAGTCTTATTTTCGGATGAATTCAATCTCATTGGACCCGATGGCTCTTGCAAGGTGCGCCGTAGAAACGGCGAACGATATTTGGAAAATTGCTGTGTGGGAACCGTTAAGCATTCACCATACATTATGATATGGGGATGCATATTTAAATTTAAAACTGAATAAATTTTAATGATTCAGGGTATGGTGAACGCGGGAAAATATAAAGATATAATTTTAAGTGGAGTTGTGCCTAGCATTGAGGCAATAAGTGAGAAAGAAGAAGATCCTATTTTTCAAGATGATTCTGCACCTTGCCATCGGGCTCGATTTGTAAGTAATTCAGTGAGCTTTTGTTATTAAAACAACTTAATCAATTAATTTGACCTTCTTCTTAACGAAGATAACAATTTTGAAGAAAGAATTGGGCCCTGACCTCAACCCAATAGAGAATGTCTGGGCCCTTATGGCTGCGAAAATAAAAATAAGGAAGCATTAAACCATGGTAGAATTGAAGGATGTGATAGATAAAGTATAGTTCGAGGATATTACTGAGGAATATTTAAGCGCTTTGTACAATTCGATGCCCAATAGGGTAAAATATTTAATTAAAGCAAAAGGGGGTACTACAAAGTACTAATTTAAATTGAAACAAAAAAAATTAACATTAATTTGATACAAAATATATATAAGATTATAGCAAATTAAGTATACTTTTGAAAAAAAATCATTATTTGTTGAGTATATGCACTATTATAATTATTATAATTTTTTTTCTTAAAGTTGTCATAATTATGAAAAGTCACCAAAATTAATATGGGTCTGGAAAAAAACCTTTTTCTAAAAAACTAACATTCATAAAATAAAAATTGCAATGCACTTTTATTTAAAAATATTCCATTAATCAGTAAAAAAAATAATTGGGCAATTCGGAAAACATTTATAGATACCCACCCCAAGCAAGAAAACATACAAGTATGTGAATATTTAGACTGCGGCTTTTTTTGTGGCGCTGGGTGTAGGTCATTGTCAATATTATACGTTTTTAAGCTTATCTGCGAAGTTTGGTCGAAATCGCTAACCGTTGAAGCGAACTTTTTCAAGTGTGTTAAGACATCGGCACAGACAAAGTTAGCTTTGCTTTTTCGTTAAATATTCAATGCTTCCACATAATTCTGATAAGTTTGGTCCATATCAGTTGACTGTAGCATATGGCTGCCGTAGGGACAATCGGTCGATTGAAACTCATTTAAAATCTTTATTTATATAATAAGTGCGAGCTGCATACTCAAGTTTACTGGAGAATTTTCGATAAATTAATTTTCAAAAGAGAGTGTGCTACACCTATGCAAATTTCAGCTCAATTCTTTCAAACTCTCCTTGATATGCTGCAGCAAAAACAGACAAATTTGCATGGAACATAAATGATTTTTTGAACTTTATGACAAGGCATCTGAAACTTCAACATCCCATTCCGTGGCTAAGTCATATCGCTTTATATTTTTGGCATGCTAGCTTTTGCTACGCATTCCATTAAATTCCTATACAAACAATTACTGCATCCGTTTTAGTGTGTCTTTTGACAGTTCTGAAAGATACAAAATATAAGCAAAGAAAGATTGCCATATATTTGCATTTAATTGGCAGGCAGCTAACGGGCAAAACTTATCTTTCTTTTGCTTCGTTGTGCTCGGTTGCATTAGCCAGGACATCACCCCACTTCCCACTGAACCATCAATCGGGCTGTCCTGCACAGCTTTAACGACAACCACCCCAGCCTGCCCTCGTCCCATCGATTCACGACAGTTTCGTGCAGCTAATATGCAAATTCCCTGAAGCTTTTACTTTGGCTCAGTTTTCCTTTCGCTCTTTTGCCTTTGTTTTGCTTCCGCTGTGCCATGTTTTCCACCAATGTCGCCGTCCTCCCCTCCGTCTTTTCAGTTTTTACGTCGGGCTTATTATGCATTGCACATTTTTACATTTTTACTTAAAAGGCGAAGCGAGACGCGCTGAAAAACAGGAATGCAACCGCCGCACACCGCAAAAATCGTAATGAAATTTTTATTATACGTCAAAGAAAAATATTTTTATCAGCATTTCTCGCTTGTTGCTGAAGCCGAAGCACAAAAATGCTTTGGCGTGCTTGAGGTTAAGTGCGGAAGGGGCGGGCCGGCGCGGGGTGGTCTGTCAAGTCAATCAAAATATGCCAAACAGAAAAACTTTTCCGCTTTGACCACAAAATGTGGCCGTGTGGCCAACATCTCTATGGCTATTATCTATAACTGTATTTATTTAAGCAAATTTCTGGCCAAACACTCTCTGCCCGCTGACCTCGAGAGAATGCCGCAAATTGCAATGGAAAGTTTTTTGGTCTGCACTTTGGCTTTTTGGCTGGGTGTCAATTTGCTCGGGCGGTGGCCTGCAAAAGTTTTCCTCCGTTTTAACGCAAACATTTGCACTGCGTAATTTGCTGACAATGTCTGTGAGGTGGTTTTCTTATGGGGGTTGCCAGAATATACAAGAAATTGCGTAAACTTAAATCAACAAAATTGTAAGCAACAACTTTTTCGTACAAGTTTTGTAAAAAATAAGCTTTATAATTAATTATGCTCACTGTCCATACCATAGTATAGACTAGATGACAAAGTTACCAAATAGCTAAGATACAAAAATAACAAAACTATTATTTGAGTACAATCACAACAAAGAAGTCAGACCAACAAAAAAAATGATGCTTCAAAAATACCAGCCCTAAAGTTGTTTTTAAAGTATCTCCAAAACTTGTTGAGTTCCCACAGCATTGAAATTGCATTGATGTTACAATATCGAAATACCAAACAAATGCATTTCCCAAACATCAGGAGAACATCCGCGCTTCGAGTGGAGTTTGAAAAATAAAATATTCGCCGCAATTTGTGTATTTGATTTCTCTGTTGGCAGCAACGCGTGAGCTGCAACTCTGCTGCAATCGCCACTCAGACAGTGCACAGTGTGTCGTTTAGAACAATCTAGAACATGAAAATTATTTAATGATGTTTTTGTACTTATGGGGTCGAAATAAAAATACAATTTTTCCAGACTTTTCTTAGATTGTCTTAAAGTTAAAAGAAGGTTTTCTATGTAATTTTCTATTTACGGAGATCGCAAAAAAACGCGCTCGCAAGCGAAAAATTCCATATAGAAACACGTTGTAAAACCACTCGCAAAAGATTTGACGCCAGACGATTTACGTTGTGTACGGAGACAAACAAACAGGCGTGTAGTAAAGTCCACACGAACGTTGTGGCGTTGCCACATAGCTCTGAATTAGTGTAAGGCATAAACAGCTGTTCGAGTTTTGTTTGGGCTCCCAAACTAATTAAATTTATTTATTTTGACTGTCGGTAGAGAAAAAAATGCCTGAATAGAAAGGTGAACGTAAAAGTCGGAGATGATAAAGAATGAATTGCGCTGATAAATGCCGTAGTGGCATAGTTAATTATTTAGGACCTCACAAATAAAAACCATTTTGATGCAGTGGATATGAAGAGGCTGGTGTCTTTGATGCAGTCCGCAGTGGAGAAAGAGCAGTAACAGAGTAGTTGCTGGCCCGAGCGAATGCCGATATGGGGCAACCACAGTAATAATAAGTTTTATGATATAAAAACAAATAAATAATGAAAATGTATTAGATTTTTTATTGATTAAAACTTTTGGCGCTCATATGGAAGATTTGAGAATTTTGCCTCAAACTATTCTGTAAAAGTACTTCCAGCAATGAGCATGATGACAAGGGTCAAAGGGATTGACAACCCTGCGGACCCCAGTCAGTTCTTCCTAAACCACGCCTGTCGGGGATCGTCATCACGGGATGAAGAGTAACCCTAGGCTGCTCACAGTGCGGTTAGCCCCCTTTTGAATGATCGTGGTGGTTGTGCGTTGATACCTACATCTCAATTTGACTCTGCTTACCAACTGGATGCTGTGACCTGAAGATCAGCAGACGTTTTAAATGGACCTCGCCACTCGCCAAGGGGGAACTGTCACGGCCGACAGTGTGCTTTGGCAATTGGTACCTGGGGGGCTAGTCTGGAGTCACCACCCAGGCTCACTGTATCGTATGCACTTTTTAGTGCAAACAGGGTACCGTGGATTTTATTCTAACTATGGAAAATGCCACTTTAAACAAAAGCTAAGAGATCGGAATATTATGGGTGAAAGTACATTGGATCTTAAAAACAGTCTTCGCTTTATCAGAATGATCATATCGCTAGCCAATCTTTCCTTATTGCCCGTATTAATATGAAACGTACAATTTCAGACCAAAAATCTGTGATTTAAGGGGAGAGCTGCCCCTTGCTATGCCCTTGAGCATTAACCCTTCGCATTTCATTGGAAAAGATTGTGAGGTTACCTTAAAAATACAAAACGCTGCATATTTTTTAGCGTTTACACCATTTTTTGTCTATCTTAGCACACTATTTCGATTTTAAGTTAGTTTGCTAGCTTGGGTCCCAAACAAAACTCGAACAGCTGTTCATACCTTCCACAAATTCAGAGCTATGTGGCAACGCCACAACGTTCGTGTGAATTTTACTACCCGCCTGTTTGCTTGAGGCCGGGTGTGGTGCAGTGGGTTGTGCGCTGTGCTTGGAGGCGTTGGTTCAATCCCGCCACGAAACATCTAATAAAAAGTTTTTTTCTTTCTTTAAAAAAATAGGTTTTGCACATCCGGTCACCTTCACCAACTATTGGCGGCAGCTGTGAAGTAACTAGCCATGAAAAAGCCTCTCAAAACTTTGCCTTTTGGATTCGGCGTTAAACTGTAGGTCTCCCTTCACTTGTGCAAAAACTATAAGCACACACGTCAAGAGATTGAGAGAAGCTCGGCTTGTGAACCTTTGCGCTGTGTAAAGCCATTTTACATTTACTATTTGTTTGTTTCCGTACACAACGTAAAACGTCTACCGTCAAACCTTTTGCGAATAGTTTTACAACGATTTTTCCATATCAAGAATTTCGTTTGCAATCGCTTTTTTGCGTTCTCCTTACCGTGCTTAAGCCCTGTTCGGAGAAGCGGAAAATTTAGCACGTTAATAGCCGATTTCCACATACGCGCGTTCAGTCATCGATTGCATGATTTTTCAATAAATCCTCAAAGGTGTTTCTACTGTGTTCAGCGTCCACAACAGGTGATCTGGTCTGTTTTGCGGATCAAGCAAAAAGAATTTAAGTCATATTGAGCGCGTTCACCAGCACACACCAATCATCTAACATAAATCATCAATCAACAAAAAAGTGGTTGGCTACTGGTGAACGTGTTTGATGGAATTTTAAGGCAACAGAGTCATCGATATATTTTTGTTGGCGGAAGTTTTGAATTTTTGGCAACTAATAGCTAAATAAAATTAAGAACAGACTGTTAAATTTATATGACCGTCGTCAATAGCAGCAACTGCTCCTAGAATCCCCCTGAATTTTCCTCAAAACTTTGTTAGCCATTTAAAATTTGTTGTAATCCCGGCGAGAATGTACACAACAAACTCGAATATCTGATGCCCAGATCTTTTTCCTATTTAAAAACGGTAATCTAGTAATATGAAAAACTCCTGTGTTTTGCCAGCAGAAAAATTACATAACGCTGGGTTTTATTAAGAGTTACTTTCGCTATTATCCAGAGCAACGCAAAGAAGGGTCTACAAATGTTCATTTTAATAAAGTATTTAATGGGCAATAAGCTGAGAGTCCTTAACGATGCACGGGACATCATGAAATATTCCTTGAATTTGTCCATTCTGTAATTTTGTACTGTCACTTCAAAGAACAACTGGGAGCGCACGCGAGGCTGCTTCGTTTTGAATAGGCGGCTTTTCAAGCTTTCCTCCTCCCTGTAGAGCCTTCAGAGCCTTGCACGAATTTCCGTGAGCGACTTGCGAAACCACGTCCTCTGCCAATTCATTAATTAAAAACAAAGAAGTTTCCACATTCATTTTGTTTTTGTCTTCATTAAATTTCTTGTTTGTTTACAACTGACAGCTGTGTGCTATCGATAACAAATCACAATCAAGCAATTCTGAAAAACTATTTCTTTGATGTATTCACATCTAACACAATCACGAAAATTAGCAATCATGTTTGCACATCATGCCTGTTCACCAGCACAATCTAACAAAAATAGTCGATTTTTTGTCATCGATTTATGCTGGTGAACGCGCTCATTGTTTTGCTAAATGAAATTGCTTCTGCAGATAAATCAAAATGTTTTGCAAGTGATGAACGATTGTGCCGTGACTACGGTGAAACTTTATGTGGTTGCAGATGACTCCTTATATGAGTTACAACCTTCTTGGCAAAATTCTAATACTCTTTTCAAGTGTATAAAAATCGTTACAAAAAAGCAAGTATTAAAAGCATCACTAATATTTTAGCCAAATAGTTTTATATCCACTTTTGATGCAAAATTTACTAAATATATTATATTAGCACAATGTCTTAAAAAGTAAACATTATGGCTTTCTTACGTTTTTATTATTAGTTGAATCAACTAAAGTTGCACCTAATTTCCGACATAGTCATCTACATTCTCATTCGAAAACATTTCTCATTCTTAAGGTTGTTGGTCTCCTTCTTGTTAAATTTCGTAACATTGGGCCATTTATGTATAACACTACTATGTGAACATATATATTTTTTCTGAGAACTTTTTTTTTACTTTTTCATCGACTAGATTGCTAAAACGACGCAGCACTGTGCAGTGGCCAAATGGGGATTTCTCCAACAAAAACTATTTCCGATTGGGTTTTGCTCTCAGCGTTAGCTATTTCATTAAATTTCATTTTATCGAAATTATAAAAGAATTTTCCACCAACAGAACCGAATTCCTGTAAAAATTGGGACTCAAGCAGAAATGAAGACAAAGAGCACTGCTGGCAGTACGGCATATGAAAGGCCAAAACTGAGGCACAGCTGTCAATTGTGAAAGGAGAGTTCAAGGACAATACACAATGGGAAGGAGGTGCAAGGACTTGGTGGCGACTGGCATGTGGCTGTGGAATGAATGCAACTACAGCTACGTGCTGATAGTCGCACATGGGTCGCACAAATCCACATGAAACACAAGCACACTTTTTGGCCCTGGACCCGTTATAGCTCGTTGAGGCAAAGTACTTGAAAGTTTCCTAAAATTTTGGGTAAAGTATTTGGGGTAAGAGTTCTGATTTCTAACATTTAAATTTGATATAAATTTAATAAATTTTGTTCTGCTCGAAGGGTTTACAGGTAAAATTGTAAGGATGCCTTCACACTTGTCGCGAATCTCTTAAAAGTTTTCTAAATACATAACAAACATATAAGCATAGCCCGGATATACATATATGCGAGCAAATTTGACATATTTAGAATATACTCATTCAAATAAGATATAAATAGAATATGACTGTATGATAAAAGAATCTTTTTTTTCCAAATCTTAATATATAAATTATGTACTAACCCTTCAGTTTAAGAAGGATGGTTGGTTGAACAGCCCTTAGAATGGTCGCTGGGCTGGTAGATGTTTTCTTTTTCGATAAGTGCGCTAGCTAATTGATTGGGATGAGATGACAACCAGTGATTGGAAAGGAACCCAATTTTCTTACCTAGGTAAGGTACAAGGTAAATGTCAAAAAATATACCTAGGTAAGGTAAAAGGTATCCGGAATTTCCAGTACCTAGGTAAAGGTAAAGGTAAAAAAAAGGTACTTTTAATTTAAAAAGCATGGTTCATAAATTAATATTAATAATAAATATTATCGGTACGTGATTAACTCCAAATATAAGGTTTAAAAATGGAACATTTTAATTTCATATGATATAATATTACAATGTTTCTCATATATCATCTCGCTTTTTTAATATACCAAGAGTTTCGAATATTTCGTCACCTATTCCATTGCTTTTTGGTGTAGATATTTGGCCTCTACTGCAAAAAAGTCTTTCAATAGGGGCAGAGCTAGGCAAAATGGTATTATACTTATAAAAAACATTGTAAATATTCTACTACTTAAGTATAGATTCAAAAGGTTTGCTATAATTGGCAAGAAAAGTTATGACTTCCAATCTAATATTCGAATTTTCATAAGAATTCTCAGTTTCATCCAGTCTTCCATTACTGGTATCGTAAAAGTCTTCAAAATCATTGGAATTTGAGACTCATTGACAACAGTTTCCAAATTTTACGTAATTTCTTTAACAATCCAATCTTTAAAGCACTTTACATTTTTACTTGTTATACCCGTTACTCGTAGAGTAAAAGTGTATACTAAAGTCGTGCAAATCTATGTAACAGGCAGAAGGAATCATTTCCGACCATATAAAGTATATATATTCTTGATCAGCATCAACAGCCGAGTCGATATAGCCATGTCCGTCTGTCCGTCTGTCTGTATGAACACCTAGGTCTCAGAGACTAGAAGAACTAGAGCAACCAAATTTGAAATCTAAACTCCTATACTCCCCACAATAAAAAGTGTTGAATAACTCCCACAGTTTTTGAGATATCGATTTTTTTTTTTAAAATTTCAAATTTAAAACTTTCAGTTATATACGCAACATCTATAAGCCCTGAAAATTTCATCAAGATCGGATGATAAATAGCCGAGCTAAAAAAATGTTGCATACTTTTCGGCTGTCCCACATCAGGCACACAGGAAGGCTATTAAACATTTGTTTCCAAGAGTAACGGGTATATCGAAGTCGGTTAGAGCCGACTTTAACTAACGCTCTCGTGTTTGATGTGATAAGGTCCTGACCGGCAGATTTCCTGGGATTTAGTGGCTTCTTTATGATTTTAGATATATCTCACACTCGAAACGTTAGCGAATATAGTGAAGGTGCATTTGCTGGGAGAGTAAATGGATTTGTTGCAGGTTTTGGTTGGAAAACGGCTTTAAGATGTGTTCTTCATCGCTGCGAGACAATGAACCAGTATGATCTCTGATTGGAGTTGCTGTCGCTATTAGTGGACTTAAGTTGGGGTGAGCTTTCCATAAAGGAAACTTAGAGCTTGTCGCGGAAAGTCGTTCAATGTAAATCCATTGTGCTTGTATATCATCGTCCTTGAGGACTATTAAAAGTTTCAAAGTTTAGCATTTGTTTCGCCATTGGTGATCTGCAGCATAGCCATTCACGCCTTAAGTAGTTCGATTTGATTGCTGGTTGTGAAACGACTTGGACATGGGGGAACTGACTTTAGTGATGTCGCGTGACATGCTGGTGCAGTCAGTAGAAGTGCCAGCCTTCCGACCTGTCTTCATTCAAATTAAGTTCTATAGTTTTTTGAATACGAAGCTAAGATATACAGTGTATATACTTATACTCTTTTGATGAGGACGCTTTTATGATTTCAATTGTACTGACTTGGCTCAATGTGCGTGAGCTCCTTTTATTTAGAATTTATCATCCCTTATCTTCTAACTTAACTTTGCACAGAAAATCATCTAGAATCACCACCAACCCTTTAATATACTAGAAAAAATACTGTGTAATACAAATCAATTGGAGCCAGCGACAACAGATGTCTGAACATCATACATGTCAATGCACATTGCTGAACAAGAGCCTCCACGCCGCGGAGGTCTTTATTTCAACAAAAAGGATTCCGTTTTCCATCCAAGCCAGGCGAGTTAGAGGGGAGGACGTCCGAATTAAGAGAAAGTGGAAATTTACGTCAAAAGAAATTGCACTATTTTCTCTTTCTGGCAAGAAAGCACTAGTCACCAATCAGCTGTGTTGCTTGTGATCGCAGTACGGGTTCTGACAATCGATATCGCCTGTAGCGGTTATCGATAGTAAAGAGGTTACCACCAAATACAACAAAGAGCGCTGTAAAGCCCGTTGAAAATTAAGCTTTGGCGCGACGATCACCTAAGTTGGAACGAAAATGTTTCGCTCACCAAAGTCACGCTTAGCATCTAGCCCTGGAAAACTTATTGTGATTGGAAGTGGAACGCCAGTGAGGAAACCAGCCGATAAGCCAGAAGAGTTGTCGATGCGAGATATATTAGCTGCCATACAGGGTGTCGAACCAAAATTTTATTTTCGGCTCCAAAATGTATCTACGAAAGAAGACGTGCAAGAGAAAAAAGGGCAACTTTGCATTGTAACAAAGCAAATTGAAGACCTTAGAGAGGAAAACAGGGCCTTGGGTTTTAACAAGGTGGACGAGCAGTAGAAGAGAGTAGACTCTGACCATCAGGAGATTACGCGTCTAATCGAAAACAGCAAAAAGAGGAACATACTTTTCAGAGAATTACTTAAAGGAAGCTCACCAAGAGTGGCCCGTGCAAAAGGTATGTTTAGAAAAAATGGGCCTCAGTGGAACAATAGTTTAGGCGGCTCGTGTTATCTTCAAAAGAAACAACGACGTCAATATTAATAGCTGAGATGAAGACAGAGGGGACTCAGCAACGAATATTATAAAACATTCCCGAAACTGGCTGGAACGAACATTTATGTGGAACGAGATTTTAGTGATGAACGACAGATGAAAAAGAGCCACCAGTTTTGTTTATTTAAAACTTCTGAAAAAACAAAGAAATATATACAAATTTATTCGGCTCAACTGGGATTCGAACCCACGACCATACGCACGGCACGGAACACGAATTGAATGACATCTCATCGCTCACGACCATCGCCATAGTTTGTTGCCGCATGCCAAAAATGCTACTTAAGCTTTTTCGCTCTCGCTCTCTTAATTATGAACATGTGATCTCAAAGGGGATTGAAGTTAGCACATTTGGAATGACACAAGTTCGAAAGGCTTGGGCCATTCCCTGAAAACTTGAATTATGTCGAATATCCCGTAAATGGAGATTGAATTTTCAAGCTCATGCCGGGCTTACCTCAAGATTAAAAAGATTGAAAATATCCTGACTTTTTTTTTCTGTGTATACACAGCAATAAACATAACTATTATAGAAGTAATAATTTAATCACCGCCTATGACCAATTTTCACAACACTTTAGAACTATAAATATCCTGTCTAATAATGTTCATGGATTAGCAAATAAGTTTATGTACCCAGGGTTTTTTGATTTTGTACGGGAAGCCGATATTTTTGCCCTAATAGAAACGCATGTGGAGGAGCACGGAGTCAACAGATATGAGAACGCCTTTCAGGGTTTCCATCTATAGTATAGAAGTATAGCAATCAGCCATACGGAACAGCAGATTTGGCAGAGCAATTGGTGGAACTGTCATTGGAATTAGACGTGACCTACAATGCAATGGTATAAGTCACACATATGAATCCTAAGATGGACAGCATATGATTAAAGTAAGAGGAAAGGATGTTACATTTACGATACTGCCCTTATACCTAAGAGGTTTAAACTAGACTTGGGACTTTAATAAGATAAAAAGCTTCTTCCAAACTAACGACGTTCTGAATCCAATATTACTGATGATGTTATAATCGGAAATCTGAAATAACCTATAACTGCTACACTTAGATGGATCCAGTACCCGTAAATCCCAAGACCACACTGAAAATGCTGCGGGAAGAAATCCAAAAGAGTTCTGCGATCATAATGGGCTAATCTTTTTAAATGGCAGAGCGAACGGAGACCGTGATGGGAGATTTACATTTGTCAGCACATTCGGAAGCTCCGTTAGCGACATATGCGCCGTCGGATACAGCTTCATAAAAATATCATGGGGCTAAAATTGAGGGGTGTTAACCAGTGTTGCCAAATCAGCCTTTTTCCCGTCATTTCTGCCTTTTTTTTAAACCGTATTTAGGGAAAAATTTAGAAACAGCGGGAAGCGAAGCAAATCGATAGTAATTGCCACCTCTAAAGTTCAGGAAACAATCATCTCAAAGTGCTAGCGAAGTTTACGGATAATTGATTAAAACACCAAAAAATTTCAAACAAGAAAGATCGCAAAGATTGGCTGCAGAACCTGGAGCTTAAGGCTTTGATCCGGAAGAATGAATCTTATACCTCTTGATTTTACTGAAGTTGTTGCAAATGCACATCATTCTACGACCAAAAAAAAACTAAACATTTTTACCATTTTGAAAGTATTTTTCGTAGAAGGTATTGGAAAATTACGATGAAACTAAAGTTTTGGAGTAACGTAAACGCATCCAAGGACTTTGGAGGTAATGAAACACTTTTTGAGTTAGCCTCGTTTGCGACTTAGATGTTGTTCTTGTCATGGTCCAACGCTGAAGTTGAGCGTGTCTTCAGTCAGGTTAATATAGTAAACACAAAACTCAGAAATCTAATGGAGGTGAGCACGCTCAACTCAATATAATGTATTAGATATTGAATATTAGTGAAACTGAAATTAAGAAATTAAATTAAAATTTATAGTCAGGCATGTTCTCAATTTCATTACTTCCTGAAAAGTAAATCGAACGCAATTCCGCTTCAGTTTCGTTTTTTGTTCTCAATTCCGAATGAAATTGCTTTCGTTTTACTTTTTGCAAACCACCAGTCCAAGCGGGATCGGCACTAGATACATAAGAGCGAAACCACAATTCCATTTTTTTTATGTACATCTAGAAACTGTAAGAGTGCGAAAATTGGCAATTACTTTTCATTCCACCGACCAACAAGCATTCCTTTTCAAAACGAAAAACTTTACATACAGCTTTTTTTTCCTCTCAGTCCCGCCGAAATCGGATTTTTTTGCTCGGCAAAAGTTGGCAACACTGGTGTTAACTGGCCGTTTTTTGCTCATAACTTGAGTATCGTTCATCCGATCTTTATCATTCCTTCAGCAAATCGATAAATAATTTTGATTACTAGATATCTTTAGAAGAACAATCTATCATCAAAACTGTGGGAGATATGACTCTTTTTCCAAATTTCGGAGGCGGGAGGGGGCGTGGCAAAATTAAAAATAAACTTGATCTGGCTGCAAGTATAAGAAATATACCTGTCGAACTTCCATCTCTTACCATCTCTGAGATCTCTTCGTTCATACAGACGGAAGGACAGACGGACATACGGACATGGCTATATCGACTCGGCTGTTGATGCTGATTAAGAATATATATACTTAATAGGGTCGGGTATGATTCCTTCTTGCTGATACATACTTTTGCACAATTTTAATATACTCTGTGTACCATTGGTACAGAGTATAAAAAGGAGACCCAAACAATGTCGGAAATTACAGGGGCATCTCGTTTATGAACTGTGGAGCAAAAATAATGATGGGCGTCCTGAACGATCGGCTATCGGAATGGGTGACAAAATATGGCAAACTAAACGAATATCAGGCCGGATTCCGCAAGAAGTACTCTACAAACGACAGCATCTACAATCTTGCATCAATAGTTAAAAATCAGGTTCGCAGAAAATAAGAAAACGAATGCATACTTTGTTGATTTTAAGGCAGCATTTGACAGAGTTCCAAGGCAACTATTGATACTTAAGCTACACTCAATCGGAGTACCAACGAAAATCGTGATCTTTATTGAAAAAGTATACGCAGTATCCAGCAGTGCAGTATGGAACGGAAACCAGTTGTCGGAAAGTTTTCAAACTTATAATGGAGTAAAGCAAGGATGCTTGTTACCCCTTTACTATTTGCATTATATATTAATACTCTCCATGAAAGCTTGGGTGGGGGCCTTAACGTAGACGAATTAAATATCAGGCTCGTTTTATATGCAGACGATATCGTCTTGCTAGCTGACACTCCCAACACATTGCAACATATAGTCAACCGTCTTGAGAGTTATTGTGACTTATGGGGAATGGAAGTAAATATGCTTAAATCGGAGATTTTGGATTTCGTCAACGATTAAGGCTGGCTGCGGACGAAAAATGGACCTATCAAGGGAACCAAATAAAAGTTGTAAACGAATATAAAAACTTGGGAATTATATTTACGCCAAGCCAGACTTTCATCAAGCCCCTAAGCGAATAAAACCGGGAGGTCAAACAAGGAATCAACATGACATGGAATAGTTTCTTTAGCAAGCCGAGCATAAACCTTGAAGCAAAATGGAAACTTTTTCAAGCTGTTACCCGTGCAGTGCAAACTTATTGCGCTGAAGTATGGAGTAACTATTTATTTGATGAAGTAGATGCGTTGCAACGATATTTTATTAACAAAATACTGAGGTTACCTGCGAACACCCCGAGCTATGGGCTGAACTTTGAAACTGGAATAGAAGAGGCGTTCCACTATACATATAATTTGCACCTTAGATACATTACCAAAACTCTATTTGAATATGAACCCACCCGACTACCGCACATTCTGTCAAATGTAGCTAGTTATGAACTTTCAAGCTTTGGATATCCAACTATCTGATGAAGTAAATCAAACGGAAATTTAGATGGAGGTACTTCAAAAAGACATTTTAAGCTGAGGCGGAGATTGTAGATTTTTTAAATGGAAGTGATGATGAAAATTGGTTAAAACTTTCAAATTACATAGAGCAAGCAATAGTCTATAGAAAACGCTTAAAAGCTTAAAAAGCTTAAGTTTTTTGTATTTAAATTAAATTAATTACACTACTTTGCAGCCAAAAAGACCCATTTCTATTGAAACTATTTTTAAGTGTATTTTCGATTGGTGATCTCTAAAATCCATTTAAAAAATTTTTTCATGGCAATGTTTTTTATCTCACTTCATAATCGTTAGATGGAGTCAAGCAAGATATGAATCGAAAGATCATTAAATTGTCAATAATACCGTGGAGCTTTGTTTTCAAATCTATTGTATCTGCTTCTTTAGAATATAGGAATAAACTTTAATTGCTCTAAAAGAATATAGAACCCTGAACCTTAATTACTGGCTCAAATTTTTTTTTTGTGCATCCCTGGAGTTTTGCCACGGTCCTCAACGTGAGATTTTTTTTGCAGAAATTTCATTGCTCTTTTGCCACTGCACCACGGGCATTTTATTTTTAATGGGAACTGGGGATCATGAAGTTGTGCAAATGTATGTAACAGCCAGAAAAAAGCTCCTCTGACCGCATAAAGTATACATATTCTTGATCAGCATCAACAGCCGAGTCGATATAGCCATGTCCGTCTGTCTGTTTGGGCGCGTCGATCTCAGAGACTATAAGAGATAGTGAAACAAATTATTGCATGCACATAGGTGTATACTGTACCCAGATCAAATTTGTTTCAGAATTCCAAAATATTCCCCCCTCCCCCCTTAAACCACAAAAGACTTTCAGAGTCACAATTTTAAAGTTAGAACCTCGTCTTAATATTATATATATTATGCTAGGCCTTAAATCTATCTACTCTGAAAAAGGAAAATAAGATCCGAGCAAAAACACCAAAGATATACACGAAACTATTGTGCTTCGTGGAGCGGGGGGGCAGACACTGCATGCCGGCAGCTAGGCCACGAGTGCGCGCGCTTATGTGAGTGTGTGCGTTTGTGTATGTGAGTGTATTTGTATGTGTGACTAAATCGAACAGGGTATTTTGTAGTCGGGAAACTCGACTACAGCGCTCTTACTTGTTAAATAATAAAAACATCTATAAGCATATGTGGGACTGGGGTTTTAATTTTGTATCCAATCTGACAATGACAGCCACTGAATGTTTATAGTTAATGTTTAGGTTTATTGATTAATAGATGAATAAGATTATTGATGATTTTAATAGTAAGCTGTGAACTTCGCGTCGTTAAGCCTTTTCTTTTGATTGCTGAGAGCGTCGCCTCTACGCACGTCTTTCGTCGTTCTTCGCAACTTTTAATTTGAAACGCTTCGTCGTTTGTGGCAGGCTTGCCACTTCGTCTCGCTCAGCTGCTTTGGGAGGGCTTGGCCATTCAGCGTTGACAGACCATTCCCACACATATAAAATTATTAATTTTTTAAAATGGAAAATGTAGCGCAAGGTATGTAAATTTCATAAAATATTTAAATATTTTATATATATATATATATTAAATATTTTTTAGGCGAACCAAACCTAAATGTCACGGGTTCCGTGGAGTAAAAGTTGCCAGCTACTCGTTGCTACTCGCAACTAAAGATGCAATTGTGTTCATTAATATGTATATGAGACTGTGTAATTAATAGATTGTGCTCATTTTAGCTCGTTTTCGAAATATTTGGAATTGTTGCACACTCAGAAAATTATTTTTCTATATTTAAGAAAATCGCCCTAAAATCGAAATCGGCTTAAAATTTAGAAAAAATGTCTATTTTTAAGAAAAAATTTTCTGCATTTTAGAAAAATTGCCCTAAAATTGAATTATTTAGAAAAAACTTTCTAAAATTTAGAAAAATATATTTTTATATTTTTTTCTAAAAGAATATAAAAATAAAAAAGAAAAAGTGCTGCTTCGGTGACTTGATTCCAGGCCTCGCCCAACTGCGTACTTTCTTAACTATGGTTTGACGCAACGTCTTGCTTAAGGCAAATAGCTGAGTGGGCTAAGGCGTCCGTCCGCGTGTGAGAGGTCCCCGAGTTCGTATCCCTCCCAGTGAAGTAAAAAAAAACAAAATCTAAAAATTAGGGCGAAAATGGCACTTTTTAGGGTGAGTTGTTTTTTGAGTGCAGACGGCAAGAGTGAATTTTATAATTTTTGGGTATTTTTGCGAAAAAAATCAATTAAGAAAACCGGTGAAGCCCGAATGTAATATACTTGTACCCGCAAAGAAGTATGCTCAGTTTGTATTTGGCTGCTGCAGAACAACCAGAACGCAACGGAGCTGCTGTGCTGCGACAGCGAAATTTCGTTTGCTTATAACTTTACATTCGATTATCCGATTTTAACCATTCCCTCAGCAAATCGAAAAATAATCTTGATTGTTAAATATCTCTAGAAGGTACAAGGTAATACTGTGGGAGAAATTAGGTTTTTTCCAAATTGCGGAGGCGGGAGGGGGCGTGCAAAAATTTAAAATAAAATTGATCGACCTGCAAGTGAAAACCTCTATCTCTTACCATCTCTGAGATATGCGCGCTCATACACTCAAAAAACAACTCACCCTAAAAAGTGTCATTTTCGCCGTAGTTTTTAGAAAATCGCCCTAAAAAAGGGCCAAAGGCGACTCGCCTTATTCTTAAGAAAATTTTTCTAAAAAGAAATAGAAATTGTGTTCTAAATTTTATATTCTTTAAGAAAAACTTTCTTAAAATTAGGGTTTATTTTCTCAATTTTAGCGCAAAATACCCTACATTTGTAACAAATATTTTCTAAAATCAAAGGCGAAATTACCCTAAAAATTAGAAAAGGCAATAAAGCAAATTCACCCTAAAATTTAGACAAAAATATATTTTCCTAAATTTTAGAAAGTTTTTTCTAAAAAATTTGTTTTTAGGGCAACTTTTTTAAAATGCGGAACATTTTTTCTTAAAATTAGAAATTTTTTCTAAATTTTAATTTATGCAAAAATTGTAGCAATGTATCTATTGCAAAGCAAATCGCAATTTTCGGAAAAGTGGGACAGTCTAGCACATCAAGAAGCACGAACAGATACTGGAAGGCCTGGCAGTAGCAGCACGAATAATTTGTTGATGATAATATACGAGCTGCATAAGTATATAATCTTCGACGGAGCCAAAGATGGTCTTCCTCTATTTCTCACTAGAACTACTTTTCGACCGATCTTTCTTATTTAAGCTATTTGTTAAATTCATCCGATCTGGCCGGTTTCGACATATGTGCAGCGTACTTGTACTTAAAGACTTCGTGCAAAGTTTGGTCAAGATAGCTTTTAAACTGGGGGGGGAGATAGCATAGAAACCGACGGACGTAGAGACGTAGTGATCTCGATTTTTCTTGAACAAAATTAAAAAAGTTTATAAGAACCTAATGTACAAAATGCTATGTACAGTATCTGTAGCCGTTCTCTGACAGCTAAATGTCACTTTTTTAAATAAAGCTTTGGCATAGGCCCCAATGGGTAAAGTGCCAGACACAAATTGACAGGAGGGAAATGTTCGCTAGGCAGGTTAGAGGTGTGGGAGTGGGTCTGGATTCGGGGCGGTTTTGATGAGGTGCACTTCCCATTGCACCGCCCGCTGAGCCTATTGTGCCACAACTCATTCCAGGGCCCAGTCACCATGTCCGTGTCCATTCACGTTGTAGCTGCGTCACAACAAATCAGTTTTACATTTGCATGCATTGCATTTTGGTTTTCGGTTGGGCTCTGGACAGCAGCCTACACCAAGCCGAGCCGACTGCTGCTGGAGTTGTCTAGGCGTCGGCGGCATGTTAACTAAGTTTCCAGCACAGACACAGAACTCAACTAGAAACCGAGCGAAAGGATGATTTATGCCGAAGCCAAAACAAACCGCTGGCAGCATAAACTTTTGCTGACTGTTGTCAGCTGGCAAACAATGGCAGAAGCCACAAACATGAGCCCAGACGGGGAGGCGGCCACGACGACGTATACTTATTCCACCACAACAGGGATGCGGGGGGCGAGCGACCTGCGCTTGGCTGCACAGCCGCCAACAAAAAATGAGCACAGAGCCAACTTTATGCATAAATATTTGCATGCAGACAGGCGCAGTGGCCAGAGCGCGGGGAACACGCCGCTTCATAGTTGAAAAATTCTGCGCATTTTTCTAGCAGCCACCAGCCAAATCCGCGAGCTGAACAGGCAACTCATCTGGGTGTGCTGCACCTGTGCGCCTCTGTTGCCCAATTCTAAATTGCTAATGGCCAGAAACTGCAAGTTGTCTGCAATTACAGATCAGGTCGCTGCCAGAACCAGCGTCAACTCGGACTACGGCTTTAATAATGCGGCCATATTTCAGAGGCAAAATGTGAGTCGCAACAGAAAGTTTGCGCAACAATTTACACAATACATCACACGCGCGGGGCCAAAAGTCGAGCAAGCATTTCGCATATGCAAGTGCAGAACGAAAGATGGAGAGGAAGCCATCTTCCTCCTGCGAAACGATTTATTTCACTTTTAAATTGCCAAATGTCTTCGTCTTCTGGCAGCTTCCATATAAACAGAACCCGCTGTTATATTTATGTCCGTGATTTATATCTCTCACTCGCATTTATTCTGCATTTTGGGTTCTCGCAGATATCTGCCCCCACCTCAAAATATATCTCTATCTCTCGCTTATTTGGTGGCGAAGCAAATCGATTTTGACGTTTTGGCATTGCATTGAAATTAATTTGCAAATAAAACTTGGAAGAACATTGAAGAATTGAACATTACGGCAAATGTCTGATTTGGGTGGAAACCCAAACAAGAGGCAATTGAATAGAAACGTTGTCAGATGTCGATTCTGATGCTAAAAAAACAGGGATATATGCAAATGTTTTAGTTTTAAAATAAATGAAAATGTTCAGCGTATATTAAGTTTGTGCCAAAGTATGTAATAGCCAGAAGGAATCATCTCCGACGCTTTAAAGAATATATATTTTTGACCCGTATCAACAGCCGAGTCGATATAGCCATGTCCCACTGTCCGTATGAGCAAACAGATCAGAGAGATGATAAAAGATAGAGGTTTAACATGTATGGAACATATAATTCAATTCATAATCAACTTATTTTCAATGTCAAAACGTAAAATCTAGATACGTTCACAAATTTTTAAATCAAACATGTTTCGTGTTGACTAAAAATTGTTGCTTTTGTAAGCCGCCTTATTTTAAACAATAAAACGTCCAAGGATGGCCATAATATTTCCAGATCAATTCTTAGCTTTATTTTTCAGCGTCGTTTTTGGCGGCGGCCAAGGACTAGTGTGGCCAACGTATCGCGACTTGAAGAATACCTTAAAAACTAGTTCAGGATTATTGTTAGGGTGCTTATAACTAGTTCATTGATATAATTAAAACTGGTTCGTTACATTTAGGTGTTTACATTCGGCCAAACCTGACTTTAGATCGACCTCGATCCCCAACTATGCTCTACGCACAAAAACTCACGGTTTTGCTACATACTTGAAACCACGGTTTCACGCTGCCTCCAGAATACCTTTATATGGCAGCTGGGTTAGTTGACAATCATCAATATCTGTTACTTCGTATCGGTCGTTTGGCAGAACGTTATTTATCTTGTACGGACCACGATACTTTGGCGCGAACTTCTTGCATGACTCGGGAGTAACGTCAACGCTTCGAATGGCGACAAAGTCATCGATTCTGTACCTAGACGGTGCCCTGTGTCTTAGTGCATAACTAGCTTCATTTTGCTTTTGTGACAGTTGAATATTTTGCTTGCTTCTTGTCTTAGGGCTAAGTTACAAGGGTTTTCGTGGCAGAATTTCTCCTCCAAATACTCGGTCAATTCGTCTACTATCGGTCCCCGCTGGTCACACCCGAATAATAACATACAAAGGGTTCTACCAATACTGCATTGAACGGAGTTATTAATGGCAAACTCGACGCGAGTGACTAACTTGTACCAATCGCCTTGATTTAAGGGTTCGGACAACTTACTCAGCATAGGGGTCCACACCCGATTAACACACTCAACCTGACAGTTGGCCTGTGGCGCCGCTGTCGCTACTTTAATATACTCAATATTTCGAGCTTTCCGGAAATCTGCAAATTCGAACGAGGTGAAACATGTGCCTCTATCGGAGATTATTCTTCTGGGACGACTAGAACGCTAAAAATACTTCTCTAACGAGCAATTCACTTCTTTCGTACTAGAAGAGTCACCAAATATAGCTTGACAAATTTAGTGAACGCATCTATGATCACTAAAAAGTGCTTTCGCTTAGAATTGACACTCGGCAACGGAACCAGATGGTCAATATGAATTTGGTCAAACGGTATCGGCCTTTTCGGTATACTATGCAAGGTTCTGTTATGTACGGATTTAGGGACGGAATGTGATATACATGGTAGACAATTCCGAATGAACATCTCAACTGTGCTCTTCATGGAAGGGAACCAGTACTTTCTTTTAAGATCATTAACACACTTATCAGCGGCAAGGTGACCTAAACTATCGTGACAGCTTATCAGTTTGACCTGCATCTGCTTTAGTGCATACAGGCACAGTTTTACTTTCAGTATTCTTTCGAAACACAACACCATCAATCATATCGAAACCAGTAACTTTACTCTCCTCCAATTTCAACCGCAAATTGCGCACCTCTTGGTCGCGCATCTTTTCCGTTTGCAACAATAAGTCAATGTCCTTAGGTGTGGCTCCAGCTACTCCAATCACTCTATTTTCTGTCAACATGTCGGTCAGTTCAACGGAGTCGGTCCCTTCTTCGTAATTGGTTGTTTCGATGGACTTGCAAACATTACCTAGGATTTCGCCAATACCTAGAGTATTTTTCCTCTTTACACGGCTATCGGACTTTATGGAACCAGCAAGGTACTCGGAATCACGGTATAATGTCATCTCATCCTTAAAGTTTTGTTTGCCACTAAGTCGGCTGGGATCGGACATTCTTTCGCACGGTCTAGCGGGATCACACGGCCTAATAGAGTCGCACGGTATAAAGAAAGCACGTGTTCTAGCGGAGCCGCACGGTCTAACGAAATCACACCGTTTAGCAAAATAACACGTATTTTCGGACGGGCTTGCGCTTTCAGGCTGGGTAACATACGGATCACCCGTTTCTTCAAGGACCTCATTTAAGAACTCTGTTTGTGTACTTAAAGCATCCATATGCGTCATCCTTGTACCTGGCCGGTGAGCGATCGAATAAGGGAATCTTTCCAACTCTAAGGACCAGCGAGCGAAAAGGGGTTTTTTTGCTTTCTTGCTCAAGGTCTGCACCAAGGAATTGCAGTCGGTGACAACCAGAAATGGTCTATGCTCAAGGTACACACAAAATCAGCGTAACGCATAAATTATGGCAAGTGTTTAAAGTTCAAAACTAATATGCGACTCGGCAGATGTAGGTTTTCGCGAATAGAAGAAAACCGGGTGAAATTTGCCATCGGCCTGCCGTTGCATTTACACAGCCCCGAATCCATGAGAGCTAGCATCGGTATGCAGTTCAGTTTCATTCTGAGGATTAAATATGGACAAATCAGGCGGACTGGAAAGGGCCGCCTCAAGAGTCATGAACGCGTCTCTTTCCAACCTACGCATTGGAACTGATCCTCCCTTTTTTAACAATTTCGATAACGATTTTGCTACCCATGAGAAATTTGGCCCAAATTTGCGGAAATAGGAAAACATACCCAAAGATAAATGCAACGACTTGCTTTTAAGCGGTTCCGGATATTCTTGTACCTACCACCTACAGGCTGGTGTGTACCATTGGCAAAACCTCTTGGATACTGACATCGTACCCCAAATAATCAATGCGTTTTTGCAGAAAAGTACTTTTGTTTAAATTTATCTCAAGGTTGAACTCCAGAAGACGAGCCAACAATTTTGTTAACACCTGGAAATGTTGCTCGACGGTGCGAGTGGCCAAAATAACGTCATCCATATATACTACCAGCTGTCCTTCCCTGACCATGTCCTCAAGAAAGGTAGATATAAATCTTTAAAACACGGCAGGACCATTCTTGAGTCCAATTGGCATTCTTTAATACTCAAACTGTCCGTCAGGTGTCACAAAGGCAGTGTACTTAATGGACTACTCGTCCATGCCCATGTGATGACAACCACTCTTTAGGTCTATTACCGAAAATACCATCTTGCCCTAAAGGTATTTTAAACAATCTTCAATAAGTGGTAGTGGGAAATTGTCACATACTGTTCTCTTATTTAGTCCTCGATAATCCAGGCACATTCTAATAGTCGCATCTTTTTTCCTCACTAATACAACCGTCGATGCGTACGGAGAATTGCTACGTCGAATTACCTTCTTCGCGAATAACTCATTCACCGTTTTGGTCATAATCTGCTTCTTGTTCTTCTTTATTGGCCCGATGATGCATCACAACCGTCGTTTGGTCACAATCGCTCTCTCTTAATACGACAATCTCCAAGGTACAGTATGAAACGGGGTAGATTCTGTCAATTGTATACTCATTACACATTTAGGAGAACCGCAATCCTCAAAAAAAACTTATCGATATACTGGCTATTTATCATCTTTCGGCAATCCCACATTTTGTCAATACCAAACTCATTACCTACATTCACTATATCCTCATTCGGCAGCGCTACACATACTGTTTTCAATTCTGTCAACCATTCTCGAAACGGATCACCTTCGGCCATAGATGCATGTATGTTTGCAGACCGCTTTTTACATATGTTAATCAAACTTTCAGAACTAGACACATTTTCATATCGGAGGTGCTTGGCGAACAGAGATGCACTGAACGAGTTAAATATCGTTTATCGTTTAATTTCAAGTTCTGTGGTTTACAGTTTTCGGTATTCGTACTCATTACGAGTTTAATGCTTAATTCTCTTAGAACATCACTTCCCAGTAGCAAGGGTGTAGTCAAAATAGACTCGGGAATAACAAAAATTTCGATTTCACAATACTTTTGTTGAAATAATATAAGGCACTTGACTTGTCCATATGTAAGTATAGAATTTCCACTGAGGCCACGAAAGTATCTTTTCTCCAACTTCGCATACTCTTTAAAATGTGGTATTAAGGATATACTCTCTGTGCTTTCGGTATCAAGTAGTGTAAAAATATCGTTAATATCGATGCTTCTCTCTTTGCCAGGTATTCATAGGTATTCATATTGAATAAACGACTTATCACTTAATGGCTCCCCTTCCTCGCTGGAACTGAAGGCGACGGATTTGATTCGGCAGTACAGATGGCAATTTCCCTTGTCATCTAAGCCAACTCCTCTTTCTCAGTTGGTATATGTAAGCTTTGTTTCCAACAGGTACTTCGTGCTCCGCCAGCAAGTCCAGCAGCTCCTGCTTCGTTAACTTGATTTTGTCGGCGTATTGCACCCCACACCTGATTTGTAAGCCGCCTTGTTTTAAACAATAAAACGTCCAAGGATGGCCATAATATATCCAGATTACCTTTAAAGAATACCTTTAAAACTAGTTCAGGATTATTATTAGGGTGCTTATGACTAGTTTACAATTACAATTAAATAATTTTTGTTGTCTATTTTACCAATTGAAACTTATTAACATCTTCATCGTCATAGTCAAGGGAGAGTGTAATGGTGTGTGCGAAGTTAAAGCGCCGCGAGCAAGCTTCGATCTGACCGCATCGAAGTCCATGGAGAATGAGTATTACAGAACAAATTTGCGCTGCCTCTCAATTTTGGTGGTGCTAAACGATAGTACCCAAAAAGATACTTATAGTGCCCAAAAAGATACTTTACAGAGCCAGTTCGAAAACACAGTGGTTAGAGCGACACACACATACTCCCAAATGTATCCAGAGAGCGTAAGTGAAAGCGAACTGCTGACCAAATGTATCCAGAGATCGTAAATGAGAGCGAACAGCTGACTAATTTCTGACAGAAGCGGTGTAGACAGCGAATTCGTGCAGTCTAGATATCTTTGTCTATGCGAAGGCTAGCCAGCGACGGAAGGGCTGTTTAGTAAAATTTACTCTGTTGGCCTCAGCTTCGGCATGCGTTTGGCTCGTATATGTGTAAATAGCGAAATGTCTTCGCCCCCAAGGGGGTACTTGTCACCATCGCTGCTTTAGGTGGAACTTTTTATACCCGTTACAAGTAGAAGAAGCATCTGCGACCATATGAAGTCTATATATTCTTGATCAGCATCAACAGTCGAGTCGATATAGGCCCGTCCGATCATCCGTCTGTCTGTATGAGCCCCTAGATCTCAGAGATTAGAAGCTAGAGCAACCAATTTCTGCACGAAGATCAAGTTTGTTTCAAATTCTTGCCACGCCCCCTCCCGTCTCCACAATAAAAAATGTTGAATAACTCCCACAATTTTTAAGATATCGATCTCAAATTTAAAAATTAAAATTATATTCGCCATATCTGTAATCCCTCAAATTTTCATGAGTCGGATAATAAAAAGCCAAGTTAAAAAAAGGTACATACTTTTCGGCTTTGCCCCCTCGGGAAGACAGGAAGGCTATTAAACATTTCTTCCCCTGCGTAACGTAGAGCTGGCAAAAAATCGATGTTCATGAGATTCTTTTCACATTTGACTTGTGCAACTTATCATAGTATAATAAAATTACTTTGACAGTCATTGGTTTCTGTTAGTAAATAAGAGCATATCGACGATACTTGGTTTCCAGCTTAGCTGAACATACGTTCCGACTCCGTGGAGCAAGCTGGGATGCCTAAATAATGCAAATCGCAGTTGGCAATTTCTTCGAGTTCCTGTCCATGAATCTAAAAAATAAAATCAACTTGTTATTAAAATTGTGTAACTTTTTTTTGTCAGCTTGTCTTCCATAATTGATTGGTTTGGGACGTTTAGTTTTAGAGGACGAGTGGAGTTAGGAGATTCAATTGGATGGAAAATTATGGTGAGCTCGGTCTTAAGCAAATTGGTTGACTTATACATATCGGCAGCGTTGCTGTCACTGAAGCCTTCTAAAGCGAGGATCGATGAGCGCTGCCACGCGGGTTGCTGTCCTTCCCTCGTATGGTGAAAGCCGACGAGTTAGACATTCCAAAAGTTGTGTACATGCCACACCCCTTCCGGGCCTTGGATGTTGAGCTTAAATGAGTTTAATTAATGAAGTAAATCGCATGCTATTGGAATCACTAGGGACATGGTCAATGAGCTGCTTCCGGATATCTGATTCGTGGCTTTGTCAAAAGTTACAAACAGTTCGGCTACTTCTAAAATATGTTATGACAGCCTTAATAACAACTAGCGATAATGCTTTCTGAACAATTAAAATTAAGAGTGTGTGTTGGGAACATGGCATATGCCTTTTTTCCAGCAAGTCGCACGCCTTGATCATCGATGCAGCGTTGCCTGTAACAACAGTAGATGTTTTATCGAAGATGTTCCACTCATTTAAAACTGAACGCAACGATTCAGCTATGTTTTTACTAGAGTGGTCAGTGTCATCAAGCATTTTGTTCGTGGACAAAACGGCTGTGCTTAATTTGAAATCTTGTGTGACGAAATCGCAAGTTGTGGCCATGTAACAATGGTTCAAGCGCGAAGTGCACCCATCAGAAGTCACAGCACAGAACTTTACGGAGTGGAGAATCGTTTTTAGGTTTATCAGCATGTCTAAGTAGGGGAAGATGGGATGTTGTGATCATAGTTTGGTTTTTGAAACAAAACTTTGTCAAATATTAATACTTTTTCGTTCTGTTAACTTTGTATTTTAGTTAAAAGATGCATTAACTTTACCCATCATTAGTTTTTGTAAAAAACTTCATTTCATATTGAAAAAGAAGTGATTTTTAGACTTTTCGAAAATTTGTGGAGTGTTGTGAGTTACCCATTTAAAATTTTAAA
This sequence comes from Lordiphosa magnipectinata, assembly GCA_037044535.1. NCBI lineage: Eukaryota > Metazoa > Arthropoda > Insecta > Diptera > Drosophilidae > Lordiphosa > Lordiphosa magnipectinata. Next base: position 59,330 of record JBAMBO010003264.1, on the reverse strand, counting down.
ATTCGTGTTTTAGCAATTTTTTATTCTTTTTTAAATAAAAAATTATAAGTTTTCTCATATTCTGAATTACAATAAACCAATGAAAAGTTAAAATTGATTAACGGCAGCCGGCTTGTTTTCTTCCATTTACGAGCACGTTTTACTGGTGGCTGTTCTTTTGTTTGCCTTTCTTTTTTAATGTTTTTGTTGACCTCTTTGGAGCGTTTTTCGTCTGCCTATTTGCGTATCATTGCAACATTCTCTTCGGAAGTCAAAACCGTACTTTGCATGGACTTACGGCCACGGTTTGACTTTTTTTTGGCGTCACCATTTTACTTCCTGTAATGCACGTTGCAGTGCTTGTTTTAAATTATTTGATCCTTCGGGCCACGAACAGTTTCAGAATCATCCGAAGTAGTTACCTCATCGACTGCTGCAGTACACAGCTTTCACCACTTAGTTCAGCTGTCTAAAGATCTTCCTCGGTAAAAAAATTTGGATTAAAGCAGGGCTTAATACCGGAACCGGAACCGGAACCGAAACCGTTAACCGAAATAAACCGTTTCAAATAACGTACCGGAACCGGAACCGATACAAATTTTTTTTTGAGAACCGAAATCCGTTTACCGTTTTGAATGGAGCCGATAGCACCGGAACGAAACCGAAACGTTGGTACCGGTACAGTTTCGGTTTTTTTTACCTTTGCTGAGCGCATCTTAGTTTTGGTCAGGATGCCAAATTATTTGATTCCATAAGACATCTTCAACATTTGCTCCAGTTTTGCGGCTGCAGATAGCGACTTTCTTCTGCACCAGAAAAAGTAAGACATATTAGAACCAGCGGAGGTGGCCACAACTAAACTTTAAGCCGTAAATTTAGTTTTGGGTGATTTTAATTTTTCATTTAGATACACTGCAAATTGGTAATATCGAAAAACTCGTCCTCTTAGCGAAAACGTTTGTTCAAAGAAACTCAAAGAAAGCGAGGGAAATCACTTTTTGAAAACAATGCTTTTTTATGTGGCATATTTTTGGACCCTAGTAATATCGTAACGCTAAGTACTGAGCAAAAAAATTGTACTTGAATCAATCTTTTAACAAAAATTTATGCACAAATTTCGTCGGTTGCTGATCAATCACTGCTTAATGATGAAGGCAGTTCTAATACTAGTTCAACTAAAAGCGTCGACGAAGTTAAGGCACATATGATATTGCAGGAAAAGAAACTTGGTGATAAAAAAACATCAATTATATCAACAAATAAGCTACTGGATTCCATTTCCAGACTTTTTTCTTACTTAAATGTGTTCGAAACCATGAAAACATTCTTACCTGGTGCTGAAAATCATCCACAAAGTTCCCACAATTGTATGTGATATCAAAAGTCTTGCATTCTGCTTCAGCTACGCAAGTTAGCGTGGAACGGCTATTCTCTGGCGTAAAATTCATAATGAATCTGCTAAAATGTTGCATGGACTCAACCACAATTGAATTTAATTTTGACTCGTTTTATTTCACAGGAATAAAATGGATTAGCTTTATCTCAGAATTAAAATTTTCCAATATTAAAAATAAGTACTACTTATACCGGTACTTACCGGTATACCGAAATAAAAATCCGGATACCGCATCGAAACCGAAAACCGAAATTAGTTGAAAACCGAAATATAACCTTTAACCGAAACATCCATTTCGGTACGTACTGGTACCGGAACCGAAATTCGTTTCGGGATTAAGCCCTGGATTAAAGTGGTAGATTCCAGAAGCTCTAAATCCTGCTTTTATATTTTTAGGCGTTGCAGCCAAATCAATGCATTGTCCTGCAACTCCTGAAACGTGCTGTATTTCCAAAAAAAATTTAAAAATCAAATTTTCTCACAACACGTCATATAATATTTCATATTTTTTGGAAGACGTCACATAACCAAAACAAAATTCACATTTCCATCAAAAAGGCAATTGACTAAAGATATTTCTTTCATACTTACTTTTGGCATTCCGAAAAAATTTTGATTAATCTTCACAAGTCAAAATGAAAAAAAAACAGTTTTGAATTTAAAAACAAGAAAGAAAGTCGGTCAAGCCAGACTATAACATACTCTGTACCCTTACACTCGCATTTGCTCAGGAGTCAAACGGCCAGTTAACACCCCGCGCACAACGCGATGCGCTCTCTAAGTTTCTCTCTCTCTCTCTTTCTCTCTCGGACTAAGATTGCCTGTGTTGAACGGTTAGGGTATGTTGCTGTGGATATTGGTGGAGGGGTGGGTGGTCTTAACTAGCCGTTTTTTGCCCATAACTTGTGTATCGTTCATCCGATCTTTATCATTCCTTCAGCAATAAATAATTTTGATTACTAGATATCTCTAGAAGGTACGAACCATCTATCATCAAAACTGTAGAAGATACACGTTTTTTCCAAATTGCGGGGCGGGAGGGTGCGTATCAAAAATTGAAAATAAACTTGATCTGCCTGCAAGTATAAGAAATATATGTCCCATACATATCAATCCTCTATCTCTTACCATCTCTGAGATCTCTTCGTTCATACGGACGGACGGAAAGACGGACAGACGGACATGGCTATATCGACTCGGCTGTTAATGCTGATCAAGAATATATATACTTAGGCCCAATTTCTCAATGTCCGGTTAGTCAAACTTACCGGCAGGTTAGCCGAATTCGCGTGTCTCGTGCTGTCTTTGGCGAGAACCGAGCGGGCAAAGTTAACCGCTGCCTCACGATGGGGTCAAATTTTAACCTGCCGGCAAGTTGCGATAGAATTATCGATACTTTTATCGATCGACAAACAGCTGTGCCCAAAATTGGTATTGTTTACTTTGTCAATTGGCAAAACAAAATGTTTATAAGTAATCAAATTTCTTACATCGACGCAATGGAAATGGAAAATTCAGGCTGTAAGACAAGAAGACACAGGTGCGGCGATGTGAAGCTTTTTGTGCAGCAGAATAGCAGCCGCCGCATTCATGGCAAATGTTTTGAGCGCCTCGCTGGCATATCCGAAATGGCGCCAATGTCAAAGCAGGCAAACTCAATGCCCGCCGTCTACAAAATCTAAGGACCCACCTGGCCAATATCATCACCAATTGCCTCATGCGATGTGGTGTACCGATAGTGATCTAACCGCTGATACGTGTGTACCATAATGAAAATATAAGCCACACGCACGGCCAGCATCAGGAACGGTATTACCACAATGGCTCAACATGGTGGTGGTTATAACCACATAACCCAAGACGGAGCAACGAATAAATAATGAGAGAGAGTACAGGGAGTATATTTATTATTTTTCTGATCTGGATGATGCCAAATTTGTTCAACGATTTAGGTTAACAAACTCAGCACGTCATATAATTCTTGCTAGGATAAGAGATCAAATATCTTCGCTAAGTAACAGGTAAAACCTTAACTTCAGTTGTGATTCAATTTATTATGATTTGGACTGTTTACAGGAATCGTTGATTGTTGTCAGAGAGCAAACTTATGGTGGCGCTGCGCTCTTATGCAAGTGGCTTCTTCCTTATCATTGCGGGCGACTTCTGTTGAGTCAGACTTCCTTCGGCAAACCGTGCAGTTAATCAAGATTCCCACATTACTGGCCATCACAAACAGACACTGACTGATGCATTTGCGCTAAAATTTGAGAAGTCAATTAAAGATTTTTAAATCTTACATACCATAAATAAAAACGTTCCATCATTATCAACCACATGAGCTTGGGCTGAGCTTGGGATCATGCCACGAATTTTTTGGAAATAGACAAAACTCCAGCGGTGCTGGGAATGCCGCCACAGTTCGAGAAGTCTCCCGCTTCTTAATTACGAATTATTTTCGCATTCGTTTTTTAAATTCTCGTACTTATCCCGTAAGTCCAGTCACACTGATCTCCAAGCCTTGGCCTTCTGCTTACAGGTCTCCGCATCCCTCTTTTTGTTCTCCAAAATTTTCATTTTTTTGACTCAAAAAGTCTACTAGCAAATGTTCCTCAGCCGCAGAAAAGTTCTTCGCTCTTGGTCTTTTCGGTGTTTCACATTGATTCATCATCGCAAGCAATTTTATTACTATTTTGCCAAATAATTACCAGCGGCAACAATAGCATTAAAAAAAGCCAAAACAAACACAGCTGTTTCGCGACAGTGTCAGGTCACACTTTTGCAGCGATAGCAATTACTTGTTATCGGGTGAAGCTTCCGGTAAGTCTCGTTGAGAAAACCAAAAGACTTAACCTCTGGTAATTCCGGCCGGCAAATTTGACCGTCCGGTACCTAATCGCAACTTTTGAGAAATTGGGCCTTAATAGGGTCGGAAACGATTCCTTCTCTCTGTTACATACTTTTGCACAAACTTAATATACTCTATGTACCTTCGGTACAGAGTATAAAAAAACTCGCCCTCTGCTGCACAAATTTAAAGCCTGATTGGTTGCTTATCAATAGTTAGGTAACAAGAAGAGAGAAACTTTTCATAAACAAAAGGCTGTAATTTTATTTTTTTTTTGTGGCCAATATTCGCGTGGCGTTCTCCTACATATTTATACTCTGTACCGAAGGTACATAGAGTATATTAAGTTTGTGCAAAAGTATGTAACAGGGAGAAGGAATCGTTTCCGACCCTATAAAGTATATATATTCTTGATCAGCATCAACAGCCGAGTCGATATAGCCATGTCCGTCTGTCCGTCTGTCCGTCCGTCCGTCCGTCCGTATGAACGAAGAGATCTCAGAGATGGTAAGAGATAGAGGTTTGACATGTATGGGACATATATTTCTTATACTTGCAGGCAGATCAAGTTTATTTTCAATTTTTGACACGCCCCCTCCCGCCCCCGCAATTTGGAATAAACTTCATATCTCCTACAGTTTTGGAGATAGATCGTTCGTTCCTTCTAGAGATACCTTGTAAACAAAATTATTTATCGATTTGCTGAAGGAATGATAAAGATCGGATGAACAATACTCAAGTTATGGGCAAAAAACGGCCAGTTAACACCACCCACCCCCCCCCCCCACAAACAACCACAGCAACATACCCTAACCGTTCAACACAGGCAATCTTAGTGCGAGAGAGAAAGAGAGAGAGAAACTTAGAGAGCGCACCGCGTTGTGCGCGGGGTGTTAACTGGCCGTTTGACTCCTGAGCAAATGCGAGTGTAAGGGTACAGAGTATGTTATAGTCGGGCTTGACCGACTTTCTTTCTTGTTTTAAGAAGAACATTTCTTAAAGTGTTTCTGATTGGCAAGATATAAGATATACTTACGGTCGAGACAGTTAACAAAGTTTCTAAATCCGGAGTTCTCGACTATACCAAAACGTTGAATGTCTGTAGCAATCATTCTGATCAAAGCTTGATCAATTTTTTTTTTCTTTCCGATCTTTTTTCATAGTTTTCAGCAGGGCTTAATCACGAAACGAGTTTTGGTTCCGGTACCGGTTCCGGTACGTCCCGAAATAAATACTTCGGTTAAAGGTTTTATTTCGGTTTTCATTTAATTTCGCTTTTCGGTTTCGATACGGTACCCGGATTTTTATATCGGTATACCGGTACGTACCGGTATAAGAACTACTTATTTTTAATTATCGGAAAAATTAAATTCTGAGATAAATCCAAATCATTTAATTCCTGTGTAATATGTAAAACGAATCAAAATTCAACACAAAATTAATCGTTTCACATTTAAAGTAAAATTAAATAGACTTTTTCATATTTCGTATTATTTTTTCGTAATTAACATGTAAGAAATTATAATTACATTATATACTCGTATATTAGCTTTCGAAACTAACTTAGAATTTTATACGTCCACGTCTTATTTAACTAGTAAAGCATTCTTATGATTTGCTCGCCAAAACATAATTGTATTCAAAGTGGATAAGTTCACACAACTTCTTAGCGGATTTATTATAGATTTTTCGATTGAGAATAGGAGTTCCAGGCTAATCTGCGTAGCTGGAACAGAAAGCACGACTTTTGAAATCTCATACAATTCTGAGAACTTTGTGGAGGATTCTGACCACCAGTTCACAATGTTTTCATGGTTTCAAACACGTTTAAGTGCGAGAAAAGTCTTAATGGAATCCAGTAGCTGTTTTGCTAGAGAGGATGATTTTTTTTTATATTTCCAATTTGCAGTGTATCCAAATGGAATAAAAATCACCCAAAACTAGATTTTCGTCTTGAAGTTTAGTTGTGGCAACGCTGGTTCTAATTATGCGTACAACTTCGCAAAACTGAGTCCCACACTCCAGTGCAGAAAGTCATCATCTGCAGCCACAAAACTAGAGCAAATGTTGAAGATGTCTTCCGCCAGCAAATACTTTAGCATCCTGTAGGTTGAGCTCCAACTCGTGATCAAATCTGCGACGCGCTCTGCAAAGGTAAAAAAAACCGAAACTGTACCGGTACCAACGTTTCGGTTTCGTTCCGGTGCTATCGGTTCCATTAATAACGGTAAACGGTTTTCGGTTCTCAAAAAATAATTTGTATCGGTTCCGGTTCCGAATCCGTTACTTGATTTGAAATGGTCTGTGTCGGTTGACGGTTCCGGTACCGGTTCCGGTATTAAGCTCTGGTTTCTAGAAACCAAGAAAGAATTCATGGTGAGAACTGCTTTAGGAACCTCTTTTTGGATAAGCGGGAGTGCCCTTCTAAAATGATTGAGTATTATTTTGTTCTTACCCTCAGCACGAGTTTCGCCGGAGTCGCTTATCTCATTAGTGATGAAAATCAAAAACTATATCGATGCATTGCCAACATGGAAAAATCGATTCGTAAATCGATGTATCGATGTTTTTCCCAGATCGTCGAAGGCGGGCAGGTCCGACTTTAACTGGAGCTCTCATCTTTTCATGAAGTGGTTTAAAATGGGTTGCTTTTCGCTTGTGCACTATAGGAAATTTTCCCAAATTTCATTCATTAATTAATAACTTAAAAACTAACTAATTACATACCGTTGGGCTATATTTGGGAAAAGGTGGGCGTGCACTTCACCCCGCCTTAAAAAAATGATAATTTTTTTTTCGTATTAATTTAAATAAATAATATGTATAAAATTGTAAAGCTATTGCCGCGTAATCAGAAACACAGTTTGCGGCAGCAAACTTAATGCAAATGTGGGTTTCCTGAAAAAAACTCGGATGTTATTTTTTGAAACGTAACTGTTGTGTAACTGTTGTTGCGAATAAGCTTGAATCTGATTGTAGTTTGCTTGACCAGTGCTGCCATCAAAGCAGTAACTTAGAATTAAATCTGCATTGGAGAAATTTGTGCCCTGAGCATTCATTACATGTAATAAAACCTCATCTTGCCAGCCAACAACCCGAGCAGCAGCGTGGTCTAGAAGGTTTTGAAAACTGACTTTGCTTTCGCATCAGAAACAACGATGCCAGATGGTCTGCAATGGCTTTTACTTTCAGTAACTTCCTTATAAATCGGATATATGGGTCTTTCTTTTTGAAACCGAACGGTTTTAAAATTCACCACCAAAGTAGAATTTTCTTCACAAATTTTTTTTGTGAGATTAATCACGAATTTCCTCAACTATAAGAACACCATGATTGATTTCTACAGATCAAAGATACTAACACATAGTACATACCACAAAAATTAGATTCCATCATAAATATTACTAGTTCACAGTCAAAAAGCCCCATTTCTACTGGAACTATTTTTAAGTGTAGTTTGGATTGGTGATCTCAAAAATCGATTTCAACAATTTTTTTTTCATGGCAACGGTTTTTAAATATGAACTTTTTTCATTTTTTCGGTTGGTGCCATATCTTAATTCATAATCGTCAGATGGAGTCAAAAAAGATACAAATTAAAAGGTACTTGAATTGTCAATAATCGCACAAAAAACATTTTCAAATCGCTGTAGCACTTTGAATACAATAATCAAAAATATTTTAAAAAAGTCGATTTTTGGTAGAAAACGCAATAAATTTCGTGTTCAACCGGCTAGGAAAAATATTTAAAGTTGAAAAACTATTTTTAATTTTCTAATTAAGAACTATACTTTAACAAAGAAAGTTAGATATAGATGAACAAAATCTATATACAATTACAGGAGCTGTGAGCAATTAAGTGCTAAATAAAGTGGTATTTTTGAAATTTTTAGAAAATAAATTTTCATTGGCTTTGACTTTTGTTCTGCTCTGGAATATTTTTTTATCTGTCTATTTTATTTATTCACTTCTAATTTTGACCTAAAAACGAAGAAAAATAAAAAAAAAAATTTTCTAAGCACTGAAAATACTAAAATTTGACTGTTAGTTCCTTCACTTAAAGAGATCCAGCTACAATATTTATTCATAGATTTTCTTCATCAATACCTTATTATCTTTGTAGAAGGGCGATTCTGAAATCGAAAGAATAAAAATAATTTTTCTGAATTTTTTTATATTTTTCCCAGGCGATTAAGAATGAAGTCTTTTGCATTTTCAAGCTAAAAATCTTATTTTTTTAAATACTTTTGGTCATTGTATTCAAACTACTACACCGATTAGGAAACATTGTTCTACGCGGTTATTGACAATTCAATTTCCTTTTAATTTATATCTTTTTTGACTCCATCTGACGATTATGAATTAAGAAAAAGTTTTTTCTTTCTTTAGAAAAAAGCTTTTACACACACGGTCACCTTCACCACCAGCTACTGGCGCCAGCTGTGATGTATAACTAGCCATGAAAAAGCCAAAATTCTCTAACAATTGCCGCTCGGATTCGGCGTTAATCTGTAGGTCCCTTTCTCTTGTGCGAAAAATTATAAGCACACACGCCAAGAGATTGCGAGAAGCTTGGCCCTGGCCCTCCTGGAGGTGCTGTTTAAGCCAATTTTACATTTTACAATCCAAACTGCACTAACAAATAGTTTCAGTATAAATGGGTCATTTCATTTTTTTTTTGTAAACTAGTGTATTTGACAAATCTCTCTGTTTTTATTAATTTATAGCAATTGCAAATTGCACTAATTGAACTGTCTGTTAGCATCAGCTGCTCATTTAACAGAGCTCTCTTAAATTAAAATTCGTGGTGTGGAACATTGAAGACTGATGTATTTTTCAACTAAAGACAAAAAAAAATGTAAGTTTTGAACACTTTTGGAAAAGGGGTTTATGCCTAATAAATGGCAACATTTCCTATGGTGTTGTGGCATCGTACATTTTTGTGCAGCTGTGTCGGTGTAATCCACTTGTGCCAGTGCGGCCTGAATATGGCAACACATCTTTGCACTTAACACAAAGTACAAAATCCACCTGCTTCTTACTGACTATCAATTTAATGTTTTTCCATTTCAAATTTAAATGATGGCGGTTTTAAATTAATATCATTGTATTTAGTTAAAAGTTTGGCTTTTATTTGCTGTTTGCTAAGCGGCGCCATCTTCACAAGCTTTTAAAGGTGTGCCCATTTTTGGATTCGTATATAAGTGTGACCCTTCGGCTAGTTTAGTTTGATAAAGTAATTATCGACAAATTGTTTTCATTGCTGTACTTAAACTTGCTGAGGCCAATAAAAATAAATCCTATAAATTTCGGGATTTTTAATCACTCAAGAACTGTAGGTATTTATAATGACTATGGCTTAACTATCACTGCTAAATTAACGCCTGAGGCGTTGTTCTGTGGGAAAGTTCTATAGCAAAGAATGCTATTCGAGTATTCAATACCATTTCCACGTTCCAAATTGCTAGACCTAGCTACTAAATACCGAAAATGGCAACACTGGTGGGAAGGAGGAGGTTTCCGACATTCCACAAGCAGAATGGGGCGCTTCACCACGCACTACCATGGATTGACTTTTGAGAAGCTGTGGTCTCAGAGAACCCATATTCTTGCACAAAGACTAACCACTAATGTTTTTTAAAAAAACACTCCCGCCACATAACAAATTTTACGGTTTTTTCACTATTCGCAGTTTTTGAGCTATAGCCGAGTCTCATTCTGTTACTAATAAAACACAGTCGCGGACTTATTTGAATTTGGTAAAGCCACATTAAAAAGGTTTAGCTTAAAAGTATTTTAAGTTCATTCATGTCATGTTTTATAATGGATGAGGTCATCACTTGGTTAACACCTTTGTGCGAAAAACATCCATTAAAACAACCACAAAACCGCCACTATTCCCAACTAAATGTTCAACGATTAACGTTTTATGCTTTTCTCATTCGTTGGTTCTCCACTAAAGGCTTTGGACTGATTTAATGACTTTTCAACAAAAATTATGTTGACATACTGAACAATAAACTCGCTTTATTGACTTTTTATGAACCGCAAACCAAAAGGAGCGGCCAAAGCAAAACCTTCACGACTCTGACAGACGCCTTCATAAGGCCACACACAAACACAGCATACACAAAGAAAGTTTCAACATAATTTTTACTTCCGGTCGGCGCCATTGTCGCATTTAATATGCCACGTTTTTTTTTTGGGCCCTGCCCGGTCAGTCAGTCCTTGTCATCGCTGGTTGTCGCTGATGTTGCTGTTATTATTGTTGTTTTGTTCTGTACTTCCGGTAATGGGCACTCAAAAGGACAGGGCAATTAAATAAATGTACGTCCAGCAAACAATGTGCCAAAATGACCACAACAAAGAATGAAAAAAAATCTACAGCTTTAATATCACGCTGCTGCGTATGGGGACATGTGCCGAAGAAGGTGGAAACCCGGGGCTAAAGTACAAACCCTTAAAATTGGTTTATTAATTAACTGAAAGGCAAATAAAAAAGATGAGAAGGCGAAGCTAACTTCGTTTGAATTGAGTTTTTATACACTTGCAAATGCACTCAGAAACAAGTAAGAGCGCTGTAGTCGAGTTTTCCGACTACAAAATACCCTGTTCAATTGAGACACACATACAAACACACATACATAAAAACAGACGCACACTCACACGCCCCAACTGCCTACAGTATGGGGGTGTTAACTGGCCGTTTTTTGCTCATATCTTGAGTATCGTTCATCCGATCTTTATCATTCTTTCAGCAAATCGATAAATAATATTGATTACTAGATATCTCTAAAAGGTACAAAACATCTATCAACGAAACTGTGTAGGATACACGTTTTTTTCAAATTGCGGGGGCGGGAGGAGGCTTCCTTCTCCCTGTTACATACTTTTGCACAAACTTTATATACTCTGTGTACCTTTGGTACAGAGTATAATAAACGATCACTGAGTTTAAGAACCGTAAGATTATAAACAAAAAAGGTGTGAGAGTCGTTAACACTCCCGAGGCTTTGATGTTAAACATGATGCTAAATTGAAGGTCTTAATTTCATAATCACAAGCTTTCTCAATTGTATATTAATTAGCAATTGCAATCTTTCGATAGCAGAAAACTAACAGTTAGTAGAAACAGCAACAACAAGATCACTTGCTGCTGTGTCCTTTCTTTTCTTTGTAACTCATATTTATTGTGCTGCTCCAAAGAAAAATGAAAACAACTACAGTGGCAAAGGAATAACACGAAGAACAAATAATCTCCATCATCCATCTCCCACACTCTTCTTACACTGTTCCTACACTGTTCCCATACTCTTCCCGCAGTGTTGCCACACTCTTCCCATACTGTTCCCACACTTTTCCCAATTTCTTTCCAATCTGTTCCCACACTGTTCCCAAACTCTTCCCACACTCTTGCCACACTGTTCCCACACTGTCCCCACACTGTTCCCACACTGTTCCCACACTGTTCCCACACTGTTCCCACACTGTTCCCACACACGGAAAATCCGCCCCCCAGGCGTGAAAATTCCCGGAAAATTCTGTAGGCAAAAAATTATTTTTCATCCTATTGGCTTGAAACTCGGTTCGAAAGGATAGACTACTGAATAATTTGAAATGTGATTTTCCAATGTCGGAAAATCCGCCCCACAGGCGTGAAAATTCCCGGAAAATTCTGTAGGCAAAAAATTATTTTTCATCCGATTGGCTTGAAACTCGGTTTGTAAGGATAGAATACGAAATGAAGTGAAATGGGGCGGTAACGATAACGACAAAGATAACGATAACGATAACGATAACGATAACGATAACGATAACGATAACAATAACGATATAACGATATAACGATATAACGATATAACGATATAACGATATAACGATATAACGATATAACGATATAACGATATAACGATATAACGATATAACGATATAACGATATAACGATAACGGTAACGGTGGGTGGGAAGTGGGTAGGATGTGGGAGGGAATTGGAGGGAAAACCCAGCATCAATGTCGTTACGGGGAAAAGACGATGTCAGACGATGAATTCATGCTGATCTATGTAAGATTCGCTTTGTGGGCTTTACGGAGAACACAAATTAACGAGGCTATACAATTGGCGACGCAGCGAAGCGCGACAGGTTATATGCTAGTATATATATAAAGTCATCCGATATCAGCCAAATTTTGCAAATCTGTTAAAAAGCATTTAATATGAATAATGGAAAAGCTAAGAGACGCGAACATTGAAAAAAATTGTTTTTCTCACTAAGACCCATTTTCCGGCCGATGCATTAGGATGCATCCGATGTAGCCATAGAGATAGACTGACACACAGAGAGACACACGGGCAGATAAAGCTCAATCGACTCAGTCCATCGCCCCACTAATGTATATATAGTTTATGGGGGCGGATATAAATATTTCTATGCGTTGCGAACTTCTGGTTAAAACTATAATACCCATTGCAAGGGAAACCCAAATTTTCATAAACAGAAGCACTTCTTTTGTTCCAGCCATGTTTACATACATATAATTTGGACTAATTTTGTGGTCTAATTTCACAAGCGGCAAGCGAAACCCTCATTAATGTGCTGTCCTCACTACAACTTCATTTTGCATTTTCGCATTTTGGGCAAAATGTACATTTTCCCCCATGCAATTTTAAATGGCCACTTGAGACATTTTGAAAGAATTTAAGCGCATTACTCGTTAGCCTTTCGATTGTTCAATAGTTTCTTTTTGATTGTCGATCATTTTTTGGCAACTTGAGGAAGTGGTCATCACTACTTAAGGCGCTCCAAATGGCAGAAGGATGGAGTTTGCATATAATTCATTTTTTTAATTAACTTATCAATATTTTCAATAATTACACAATGAATTTTAGAAAGTACAAAATGCCAACGTAGTTGCATTTTGACTGAAAAGGCCAAGGTTGGACCTCTGGTCTGAACACGTCAATGGTTTGAGTGGCCGCAGCAATAATTCTAACATTTACAGAATTGAATTTGATATGTATTATTTTTTGACAATTACCAACATTAGAGTTAATGTTTCGAGCAGCGAAATAAATTAAAATTGAATATCTATGTTGCATTTGCTATATTTGTGCCAGCAACTTTGTAAATTGTGAAGATGAAAAATGCTGAAGCAGCACAATGAGGACAGGAAACTGTATTTTCAAAGACGACCATAAGTTTTTTCGTAAATCGTAAATTAAAGGTAATATAAAAGTTTGTTCATTACACAAGGCAACAAAATTAGACTTTTTTCACTCTTCAGTATTCAAAATGGTTTATCATCGCTTAAGAAAAATCGTAGTATTTTAAAACTAATAAAAGTTACTGTACGGTATTATTAAAGGGAGTCAAACAGGCATGTTCTCAATTCCACTTCCACGGCAACTTTTCGAAAGTGGAATTGATTCGTGTTCTCGCAACACCAAAACGAAAAAGTTGTTCGTTTTAAAAAGTACTGCTTGATGGTCGGTGGAATGAAAAGTAAATGCCAAATTACGCACTCTTTTAGTTGCTAGATGTTCATTAAGTGAATTTTCCTTAATTCTGTGAACAATTTCGAAGTTGTTAGTGAAGTTTGATTTGCATTCAAGTCGTTAATTGATTTACAAGGAATTTTTTGTATAATGTGTCCAAAAGTTGGCATTGCCCAGCCAAACGAAAAGTGAAACCTAAAAGTCGCCTCTCTCATAATCGACTGTTCCATTTTCCATCGTTTCGTTTGGAATAATGGATTCTCTCTTATATATCTAGTGCCAATCTCGATTGGACCAGTGGCTTGAAAGAGAGCAATTTCATTCGGAATTGAGAACACAAAATCGAAACCGAAGCGGAATTGCGTTCGATTTTCTTTTCAAAAAGTAGTGGAATTGAGAACATGATTTTAGCGTAAAACAAAAAAATACCACATGGGCAAATATTTACGCTCCGCAAATAATTTGCGTTAGTGTTCACAGTTTGGGGCAAATTTCATTATTCATTTAGTTGCCCAATCTGATTAATTTATAAATGCTTTTTATCAATTTCCATCAAATAAAAAAGAATGGCAAAAAATTTCTCAATTGGTATATTTCGAGATCTTAATAAGAAATGCGCAGTACAACATTTTGTATGTTGACGCTGGAACGAATGGCCGGATTTCTGATGGAGGAGCTTTCCGTCAAACTTTCTTGTATGGGGACGTAGTCTCTAACATTCCTGAAGACGCATCCTTACACAGCGTAAAATTTCTGTTCAATACGTGATGGAGGTCGAAGACTTCTGAAACCATTTGCCCAAAAAAATGCATCTTTAGTCGAATTTAATTAATTACCGACCTTCCAGAACTAACTCGACGAGGTTTGGAAAACACCATTCATTCAGCGCGATTTCACCTGAAGCTCAAATGATATGTTGATATTAAGGGGAAATCTCTGCTAGGGATGATATTTTCTTTGTACTGATGACATTACAACAACAATACAACGCGTTTGTAACGTATAGAACAGAGATGGGCGCGTCGCGACGTTCACAATGCACACGAGGCAGCGCTGCCTCATTGTGCCCATCTCTGGCATAGAAGGAAGCATCTCCGACCACACAAAGTATATATATTCTTGATCAGCATGACGAGCTTAGTTGATATAGCCATGTCCGTCTGTCCGTCTGTTTCTTTGCTATCTCCTCCGTCAGTTTTAAAGCTATCTTAACCAAACTTTGCGCGAAAACTTTTGGTGCAAATACGCTGCGCATTTGTCGGAATCGACTGGATTAGATGACTATATCATATAGCTGCCATAGGAACTATCGGTCGAAAAAGTAGTTTTAGTTAGAAAAACTTTTTTATCTTCACCGAAAACGTGCCCAAACATCGTATTTCTAAGTTTTCTATGCTTTCACATAATTCCACCAAATTTTATGAAAATCGTCCAACTGTATAGTATAGCTGCCATACAAACGATATGCCTGAAAAAAAAGTCTTAGTAGAAAAAACTTTTTTGTTTTCAATGCTATCGCTCCCAAACTTGTTACTGATCAATATTATATGCTACCACACAATTCTGCCAAATTTAATTCAAATCGGATGACTATAGCGTATAGCTGCCATAGGAACTATCGGTCGAAAAATAAGTTTTTGTGAGAAAAACTTTTTTTTTCAATGGTAGCGTCCTTATACCTTCCAGTTGTGAATATTTTCAGTTTAAGCACAATTTTGGAGAGTTTGGTTAAAATCGGATGAATATATCGATAAGCTGCCATATAACAAACTGGCAAGCAAAAGTTCAAAGTAGCAAGGGTATATAAACTTTGGTCGAGCCGAAGTTAGCTTTCCTCTATTTATACCCGTTACTCGTAGAGTAAAAGGGTATACTAAAGTCGTGCAAATGTATGTAACAGGCAGAAGGAATCATTTCCGAAAATATGAAGTATATATATTCTTGATTAGTATCAACAGCCGAGTCGATATAGCCATGTCCGTCAGTCCGTCTGTCCGTCCGTCCGTCTGTCCGTCTGTCTGTATGAACACCTAGATCTCAGAGACTAGAAGAGCTAGAGCAACCAATTTTGAAATGTAGACTCCTATTGTTTGCATGCAGATCAAGTTTATTTCGAATTTTTGCCACGCCCACCCCCGCCCCCACAATAAAATAACTCCCACAGTTTCTGAGATATCGATCTCAAATTTAAAACCTACATTAATATTCGCAACATCTATAAGCCCTCCGATTTTCATCAAGATCGGATGATAAATAGCCGAGTTTAAAAAATGTTGCATACTTTTCGGCTGTCCTGCCTATTTCGAAGTCGGTTAGAGCCGACTTTAACTTACGCTCTCGTTTTTAACTGTGAATTTATTTTTGCCCAGAAGTTTGCAACGCATAGAAATATTCATTTTCGATCCCATAAACTTTATATATTCTTGATCAGGAAGACGAGCTGAGTCGATTGAGCTTTGTCCGTTCGTCTGTCCGTCTGTCTGTCTATCTGTCTGTCTATCTGTCTGTCTATCTGTCTGTCTATCTGTCTGTCTATCTGTCTGTCTGTCTGTCTGTCCGTCTGTCTGTCCGTCTGTTTCTACGCAAATTAGTCTCTCAGTTTTTAAGCTATCGAGAAAGCTGTGAAATTTTGCACAGAGTCTTCGTTTTACTGCACGCTGCTAATATGTCGGGACCGACCGGATGGGATGACTACGTCTTATAGCTGCGATAGGAACCATTGGTCAAAAAATGGGTCTTAGTGAGAAAAACTTTTTGGTTTTCAATGTTAGCGTTCTTAAACTCGGCCATTATTAATATTATAGGCTTTCAGACAGATTTGCAAATTTTGGTCAAGATCGGATGACTATATCTTATAGCTGCCATAGGAACCATCGGTCAAAAAATGGGTCTTAGTGAGAAAAACTTTTTTGTTTTCTATGTAAGTGTCCCTAAACTCGTCTATTAATAATATTAAATGCTTTCAAACAGATTTGCAAACTTTGGTCAAAATCGGATGACTATATCTTATAGCTGCCTTGGGACCGATCGGTCGAAAATTGGGTCTTAGGGAAAATAACATTTTTGGTTTCAAGTAAATCGTTCTTGAGGTCGGTGATTCTTAATATTACACGCTTTCAAACTTATTTGAAAAAGTTGATCGATATCGGGTGACTATATCTTATGGTTGCCATAGGACCGATCGGTCGAAAATAGTTCTTAGTAAGAAATTTTTTTGTTTTTAATGTTAGCGTCGTTAAACTCACTGATTACTAATTCTGTGTGCTTTCAAATATATTCGCAAAATTTGGTCGAAATTGGATGACTATATCTAAAGGCTGCCATAGGACCAATCGGTCGGAAAATGAGTCTTAATGAGAATAACTTTTTATACTCTGTACCGAAGGTACATAGAGTATACTAAGTTTGTGCAAAAGTATGTAACAGGGAGAAGGAATCGTTTCCGACCCTATAAAGTATTTATATTCTTGATCAGCATCAACAGCCGAGTCGATATAGCCATGTCCATCTGTCCGTCTGTCTGTCTGTCCGTCTGTCTGTCTGTCCGTCTGTCCGTCCGTATGAACGAAGAGATCTCAGAGATGGTAAGAGATAGAGGTTTGACATGTATGGGACACATATTTCTTATACTTGCAGGCAGATCAAGCTTATTTTCAATTTTTGCCACGCCCCCTCCCACCCCGCAATTTGGAAAAAAAGTGTATCCTCCACAGTTTCGTTGATAGATGGTTCGTACTAGAGATATCTAGTAATCAAAATTATTTATCGATTTGCTGAAGGAATGATAAAGATCGGATGAACGATTCTCAAGTTATGAGCGAAAAACGGCCAGTTAAATTTGCAACCAGTTTAATGCCAGATGTCATAGGCGGGAGAGAATTGTCGCTTGCAGCAGCCAGTTTCAACCAGTTAAATACCAGTTGACCTTTGAGTGTTCCCTATGACAGTCTGTTTATGTCGCTGCTCAGTATAACAGTACATCGAAATCTGTCGGTCAACTCACTCATCACCAATTCGTTTGCAACCAGTTAAAGTTAAATTGGATACAATTAGCTCAAATTAGTATTTCAAACGAATATTTCTTCGAAAGCTAATATTTTTTGTTGCCCAACTCACCCGAATCTGTCTATTTTGTCTCCAGCTATATTCTACTAGCATTCCAACTAGGTGTAGGACAGTTTTGCTTTGTTACTAGATGACAATTTACAATTTCTCTGCAGGAAACTGGCCGTTTGACTCGTGAGCAAATGCGAGTGTATGGGTGCAGAGTATGTTATAGTCGGGCTTGACCGACTTTCTTTCTTGTTTGTTTTAAATTTTATCGTTTTTAAGCTCGGCGATTTTTTTATTTTGATATGTTTTCAAAAAGATTCGCGAAATTTGGTCGAAATCAGATGTTTATCTGTCGGAAAATGGGCTTTAGTAAGAAAAATGTTTGATTTTTATGTAAGCGTTCTGAAACTCTGACATTTCAAAAACAGCATTTGCAAGGGTATAAAAACTTCGGCACAGACGAAGTTAGCTTGGCCTTCTCGTTTTTAGTTTATTTTAAATTTACTTGCACAAAAAAAAAAAATGCAAAATCTTACAATTTGCTTGCAAAAGCAAACTCGCAAGCCCGCAGACGCCGAGGGTGTTCCCACGTGTTCCCACTAGGCAAATATTTGCTTCAAATTATTGGTGTTCCAACATAGACAAAGGCTACTTGGGAAATGTTTGCGCGCAAACTATTTGGTGTTTTCACTTAAGGCAAACCAAATGGGCAAATATTTGCGAAAATTATTTGCGTGTGGGTCCTTGGGCATGTTCCATACATTGCTCTGCTTGGTATATGCATTCGGTGATACTTTCACCGGTCAAAATAGGTTGTTGAGTGCTGTTTCCGTGAGCTTTGGCAGTAAGACGTCTGCTACTTCCCTTATAAGTTGACCGCATCTCAATTCGACTTTGACTACGAGAGGCAAGTGATCAGAGTGTATCTCTTCCATTACTGCGACTTTGTCCTTCGTTTTAGAACGACATAATTTCGACGTTCCAACTAGAATTTTTTGCTGTTGAAACTATGGCGTTTTGAAGGGACATAATTTCGACGCTACGTTTTGCCAATAAAATCATGTTATGCCAAAAAAAAATTTGTATTTTCCGCCTCCTAACAAAGTAAGATAATCTTTCAACATAAAATTTCAAAAATTAAGTTTATTGTTGTCTAAAAATAATAGTACATAAATCCAGTATGTAGTTTCTGAACATGTTAGAAATTTTTGCAGCTCTAATGATAACACAGGTTTACAAAAAAGGCCAGCTTCTGCAATAGAGAAGCCAACTTTCCACATGTATAATTGATCGCTGAATTCAAAGCAATTGTCCATTTATTTAAGTTAATTACTACCACATTTTAAGTAATTTTATATAATAGCTCTTTTTAAAGTTATGGACCAAATACTATAAAAATTTACGACTCTTTTTTTCATTTTTAAAAATATTAACTTCAAATTTCTTTAAATTAACAAAAATTAATTTTAAACTATTTTTTAATAGCCACTCTTTTGTTTTCCAATAACAACCTTGTTATTATCAAACTACAAGAAATTTGAAAATCATGCAAAAAAAATTGAAAATTTTTATAGTTTTTGGGCTATAACTTTAAAAAGAGGTATTATACCAAAAAACTAAATTAGAGGATAGATAATTTCGAGCGAAATAATGTCGTTTTCTTTTGTCGGAATAATGTCGTTTCAAAACGACATAATTTCGATTCCAAATGTACTGGGCGAAATTATGTCGTCTGAATTATGTCGCTATGCCATAAAAATTCACTTCAATTGGGCAATTGGTTAGGGTACCTCCAGAAGGAGTTGAACCTTCATTCTTGAATATCTTTAAAAGCGCACTGTAGATTTTTATTAAAATCGTTTTTTACGATGGTATAATGGGCTATTGTGAAGTTTATAAATGATACGATCTATTTTAGTGCTGGAAATGAAGCACTTTACTCATAAAATTTATTAAAAAAGCTGGTTTTACCCTAAAGGGCGCTGCCCATGCGTACGAAAACGGCCGCGAAATGAAAAACTCTATATAAAAACAAGTGAGAAAGTAGGTCAAGCCCGACTATAACATACCCTGTACCAGTTCATTTGCCCCCGACTGTAATATTTAAATACATCCAAGGAGTCACGCGTTTAACTTCAATATTTTTATTATAAGCTCATCTCTAAGGTTCACTGTCTCTCTCTCTCTCTCTCCCTCTTCCAAAGAGTGTGTTTGTTTGAATACAGTGGTGGTTGGCTGGGTGGGTGAAGGAGGGGGGGGAGTCTGATATCTTTTTTTGCTCATAACTTGTGTATCGCGACTCCTATCTTTATCATTTCTTCAGCAAATCGATAAATATTTTAGATTACTAGATAGTATCCTTCTAGAAGGAACAAACCATCTATCATCAAAACTGTGGGAGATATGACGTTTTTTTTAAATTGCGGGGGCGGGAGGGGGCGTGGCAAAAAGAGAAAAAACTTGATCTGCCTGCAAGTATAAGAAATATATGTTCCATACATGTCAAACCTCTATCTCTTACCATCTCTGAGATCTCTTCAAACAGACGGACATGGCTATATCGACTCGGCTGTTGATGCTGATGGTGAATATATATACTTTATAGGGTCGGAGATGATTCCTTCTGGCTGTTACATACTTTTGCACAAACTTAATATTCTCTATGTACCTTCGGTACAGAGTATAAAAACGGTTCCTTTTTAAACGAATTTGGAAATATGCAGGTTTTCTACAAAAAATATGTAAACTCAAAAAAAATCAATCCATACGGGATCAAATCAAATCAACCCAATCGGTAATGAAATCAACGTAATCGCGGATATTCTTGACCCGTTCCGAAAAAGGATTGAGTTGATCAGACTTTTTTGATCCTAAAAAGTATTACATTTATCCCGGGGTAATCTTAAACGAGAAGGCCAAGCTACCTTCGTCTGTGCCGAAGTTTTTATACTCTTGCAAATGCTGTTTTTGAAATGACAGAGTTTAAGACCGCTTACATAACGAGATCGTAAGTTAAAGTCGGCTCTAACCGACTACTCATGGAAAGAAACGTTTAATAGCCTTCCTGTGTGTCTGAGGCGGGACAGCAGAAAAGTATGCAACATTTTTTAACTCGACTATTTATCATCCGATCTTGATGAAAATTGGAGGGCTTATAGATGTTGCGAATATTAATGTAAGTTTTAAATTTAAGATCGATATCTCAAAAATTGTGGGAGTTATTCACCATTTTTTATTGTGGGGGCGGGGTGGGCGTGGCAAAAATTTGAAATAAACTTGATCTGCGTGCAGACAATAGGAGTCTAGATTTCAAATTTGGTTGCTCTAGCTCTTCTAGTCTCTGAAATATAGGTGTTCATACAGACAGACGGACGGACGGACAGACGGACAGAGTACGGACGGATCAAGAATATATATACTTTATATGGTCGGAAATGATTCCTCCTGCCTGTTACATACATTTGCACGACTTTAGTATACCCTTTTACTCTACGAGTAACGGGTATAAAAATCAAAAACTTTTGTAACTAAAGCCCATTTTCCGACAGATGAACATCTGATTTGTTTTGAAAACTTTTTGAAATCATATCAAATTAACAATCGCCGAGTTTAAGAACGATAAAGTTGAAAACAAAGAAGGTTTTCTCACTAAGACCCATTTTTTGACCGATGGTTCCTATGGCAGCTATAATATATAGTCATCCGATCCGGTCGGTTCCGACATATTAGCAGCGTGCAGTTAAAAAATGACTCTGTGCAAAATTTCACAGCTTTCTCGATAGCTTAAAAACTGAGAGACTAGTTTGCGTAGAAACAGACGGACAGACAGACAGACAGACGGACGGACAAAGCTCAATCGACTCAGCTCGTCGCCCTGATCAAGAATATATATAGTTTATGGGATCGGAAATGAATATTTCTATGCGTTGCAAACTTCTGTGCAAAATTATAATACCCTTTGCAAGGGTATGAAAATATTGAATTGAGCAAAAAATTCGAGAACAATTTATTCTCAATACAGGATCATATTAAGCATGTTCGAGATTGTTTGTGAGCTCGATATGTTATGTTGATTTGATCCCTGGAAAGGTACCTTTCTCTTTTTCCACCGACATATTCCATAGGTCATCCTGAACACACTTCGATATACCGGTACGTACCGGTTTGAACCGTTAAAATTTAACGAAATTTTTAGCCTAAGACCTGACAAAGTGGATAAGCAATATAGACCGACACAAATACGGATGTATTTGATTTACAGTAACTTTCGATTGCATTCGTAGCTTGTTTTCATAAAATATTTTCAAGTTTGTATTTATTACACGATTAAAATTATAGTGAGCTTATGCTCACTTTGGTAGTTGGAACAGCAGGAAGATCTTTTGATAGCTCCTACAATTCCGAAAACTTTTTCGACTTTTATCTTTGTTATCGATTTAAGCTCAGAAAACCTTGTTTAATTCCATTAAACTGATTTGTGTTCCGAATTCTTTTCATATAAATACATATCGTTCAGTTACTTTAAGACTGTCAAGACTTTTAAGTTAATGATACAGAAATATTCGCCAAATTGTGTTCTATATGGTGTACAATTTTCATATTGATATAATTTTTTTTCTGGAAATATGTTATTTCATTTTACATGTTCATTTTCATGATCCAACAAGAGCGACAAATCTGAGCTGTCCTACAGGCGATAAGGTTACAGATCCTTCGGCTTACAGTTCAGACGGACCTTGAGTTAAAGGTATTAACTTACAATTACACTGTGACACATTTTTAACTCAAAAAAGTTGATAGCGTCTTGACCAAAAAATTCTGAAAGGGTGTGATGGTAGTATAAAAACCCTGTCTTGGTTTGGTCTGATTGGCTGCCGTTTTCTTTATATTGCACTTTGAACTTTTCAGTTTCAGAGTAGGACTAACGATTCCATATCTCGTAAACTTATTGTAATTTTGATTTAAAATCTTCAACAAAGTTGTTGCTCTTTGCTAAGCCTACAAATCATTTCTTTGTAGCAAATCAAAAAAATTACTTCATACTCAAAATTACAAGTGTTGCGCAAAAAAGCCAAGTTTTGACCACTTTTCTACAGTTTTTCAACTTCATCTTGAAACCCGTTTCAAATTTTGACAAGTAATACAGCACAATCGAATGAAGTTGGTATCTTCCAATCGTTGGTTTATTTAAGTCCAAGCTACGTTTTTTTCCTGCATTGCTTAGTCAAATTCGTAACAGTTTTCAAGACAATGTTGAAAAACAGAACAAAATGAGGGGTTAGCATGATGATTTTAAGACATTTTTGTAATTTTGAGTATAAAGATGTGACTTTTTTGACTTGCTACTTAAGAATGTTTTGTAAGCTTAGCCAAGAGCAACAACTTCTTCCAAGACGTAAAAGCGAAATTCCAAAAAGCTTACGGGATATCTAGTTGCGATCCCAATCAGAAGCTGAAAAATTCAAAGTGCTATAAATAGAAAACGGCTGCTAACCAGACCAAACCCAGTGAAGGTTTTTGTACTACCATCATACCCTTTCAGAATTTTTTGGTCCCGACTCCATCAACTTTTTAGTGTTGCACAGTTTTATTCTGAGGAACTTCTTTCATACAACCAAATTTAGCATATCCTATATTAAAGATCGATTAGAACGAGCACTTCCAATAGTTATTCCAAGTGCCCTTGCTTAAATGTTTTTATACTCTGTACGAAAAGTACACAAAGTATTTTAAGTCTGTGCAAAATTATGTAACAGGGAGAAGGTATCATTTTCGAGCCTATTAAGTATATATATTCTTGATCAGCATCAACAGCCGAGTCGATATAGCCATGTCCGTCTGACTGTCCGTATGAACGAAGCGATCTCAGAGATGGTAAGGGATAAAGGTTTGACTTATGGGACATATACTTCTTATCAGGGAATCAAACCGGAACCAGAACCGGAACCGTATACCGAAAAGAACCGATTAAAACTCAGAACCAGAACCGGAATACATATTTTTAATTTTTTTTGTATACCGGTATTCGAGAACCTTTATTCTTGGTACCGAAAAGACCAAAAAGAACCTTAACATTGTACCGGTACAGTTTCGGTTCTGAGCGTAACAACTAGACTGCACAGCGATCAGTTAACTATTTTGGTGGATATTGTCTTTTCAAGTCCAACTAAGTGTGAAAATTAGCTCTGACACTTTTTCTGAAAGCGGAAACGAAGTCGAGTCATATTTCTCGCACTTGCAGCAACATTATCATACCTCAAAATAATCGATTTTGTATTCTCTATGGAAAATACATCTTTTTGTTTATATTCAATCCAATTCGAAAATTAAACGTCTGAACTGTAAGCCGAACGATCTGTAACCTTATCGCCTGTAGGACAGCTCAGATTTGTCTCTCTTGTTGGATCATGAAAATGAACATGTAAAATGAAATAACATATTTCCAGAAAAAAAATTATATCAATATAATAATTGTACACTAAGAAAAAACTAGAACAAATAATTTAAGTATGAACGCTCTTGAAAATAAAATTAGTCGTTCTTGAATTTTCAAGAATTTCGCTCTTGGAATCGAGATAAATTCGTTCTAAACGTTCTCAATTTGTTTTTTTTATAGGCAAGGGGGGTGAGGGTAACTTAACTTTGAGAGAACAGCGTTGGAGTCGCTCTCGCAGAGAGTGAGAGTGAGAGAATGGCGTTGGACTCGCTCTCGCAGAGAGTGAGAGCGCATGGGCAGTTTGTTGTTGTGCGATGCGTACGAAAGGCAACAGCGTTTATTTATAAGTGTGATTTCGTCGCGTCTTCTACCTTACGAAGGATAGCTGAGCTCGCTAAGCTGCCCGTCGCCAGTGTGTGTTTCAGTCTTTCGAGGTACCGAGTTCAAGTCCCAGAAAAGTAAGTAAAAAAAAAAAATATCTATGTGGTTATCTTAAAATCAATCATAACTTAAATCAAAGTTTGGTGGGTGGTGGTGTTGGGGTTGGGGTGTGGTTTGATAATGGTGAGTGGGACGCGGGGGAGGGCGACGAGACGGACCACGTCGGTGTCGGGTCGGGTCGGTCGTGTCTCTCCCACCCCCCACCCACCCCAAATATTCTTTTTAATTTTTTTTTTGAGAATTATTCGTTCTTGGATCAAGTACTGAAACTCTTAAATCAATAATTATTCATACTTGCATCAAGAGCGGAAACTCTTGAATCAGGAATGTCGGGATAAAAAATTCACTCTTGAATCAAGAATTTCGCTCTTGGATCAAGAATTTTCACTCTCACCGTACTTTTGAGAACGAATGCTCTTGATTCAAGAGCGAAATTCTCTATTTTTTCTCTGAGTGTACACCATATAGAACACAATATGGCGAATATTTCTGTATCATTAACTCAAAAGTCTTGACAGTCTTAAAGTAACTGAACGATATGTATTTATATGAAAAGAATTGGGACAATACAAATAGTTCAGTATCTTCACAAATCAGTTTAATGGAATTAAACAAGGTTTTCTGAGCTTAAATCGATAACAAAGATAAAAGTCAAAAAGTTTTCGGAATTGTAGGAGCTATCAAAAGATCTTCCTGCTGTTCCAACTACCAAAGTGAGCATAAGCTCACTATAATTTTAATCATGTAAAGTTGATAGTTAGCGACCTTTCTAAATTGTAGAAATTTGAGTATTGCCGGCTCTAGGTCAAGTGAACCAATTATCAACAAGTATAAAACATCAGCAACAAAACTAAAAAAACTAAAGTCTAGCATCAAGTTCCTGTTAAAATGCCGTTAATCAAAACTAATACCTAAATTCATAAGCAACACAACCAAATGTAAGAACATTTTTACAAACAAACATGACTTACCAACTGACATACAACAAACGCTAAACAGACACACACATACTTTTCATATGAAAATATTAGGCCTCCTCATCAAACATAAACACAGCACACTGAGAAAACAAAGCAAAGAGATGAATACAACAACAACAATGGTAGACCAGCTGCTCAGTTCAGCTGACTCCAAAGCATTTTTTGAGAGTGAGAGGAACATCTGTAACAAACTTACAACAACACTCAAGGAACGTCAGGAATTGAAACATGAGAGTTTGCGCAAAGAAAGGAACGAAATCTTTGCACACAACAACAAAACGAAAGCCGAGTTCCCACCTAACATTGAAGCTTTGCTTGCAAAAGGCCCGAAGTTTGCGTTGCCAGTAGACAACAAGAGATTCCCTCTCTTTAATTACATAGCTGACGTAGAGGAGCTCGTACAAACGATACGAGACAAGGAACAACAAGAAACAGCGCGAACCAGATTCTCTTTAATGGTGAAAGATGCCAAATCTAAGAATACACAGAACACAAGGAATCGGGCCACACTGGACACGGTGGAACAGACACGCAAATTTCTGAAGAAAAATGACAATATTTTAATCTTAGCTTCTGACAAAGGAAACAAAACGGTTGCACATGAGAAAGATGAGTATAGGACGAAAATGATAGACATTTTAGGGGACATGTGCACATATAGAAAATTAAGACAGGATCCGACAACAAGACTACAGACTAAAAATAACAGTTTGGTGGACAAACTATTTAAACTGGAGCTTATTTCAAAGGCCGAAAGGAATAAGCTTATGACAAGTACTGCGCTACCACCTAGAATATACGGACTCCCAAAAATCCACAAGGAAGGAACTCCACTACGACCAATTTGCTCGTCCATCGGGGCACCGTCGCATGGCCTCTGCAGATTTATAATCAAAATTTTGAAGAATCTTACGGGGGACTCAACATACAACGTCAAAAATTCGATTGAGTTCAAACAACGAACGAACAACACGTATATATGCGACGATGAGAGACTAATTTCATTTGATGTAGTCTCTTTATTCCCGAGCATACCTGTAGAACTAGCTTTGGAGACTATTGGACAAAAATGGACTAAGATACAAGAGTATACGAAAATTCCCAAACAACTTTTTATGGAAATCTTAAGATTCTGTATTGTTATACTCTGTACCGAAGGTACATAGAGTATATTAAGTTTGTGCAAAAGTATGTAACAGGGAGAAGGAATCGTTTCCGACCCTATAAAGTATATATATTCTTGTTCAGCATCAACAGCCGAGTCGATATAGCCATGTCCGTCTGTCCGTCCGTCCGTCTGTCCGTCCGTCCGTCTGTTCTTCCGTCCGTATGAACGAAGAGATCTCAGAGATGGTAAGAGATAGAGGTTTCACATGTATGGGACATATATTTCTTATACTTGCAGGCAGATCAAGTTTATTTTCAATTTTTGCCACGCCCCCTCGCGCCCCCGCAATTTGGAACGTCATACAGGCTGGCAATGATTCTGCTGCCGTCGACCTATTCGCAGACTTTTTTCAATCAACGTATTCCTCTATCCACTTTATTAACACTTCTTATCCATATACCATTCCTTCTTCTAACTCGATTTGTGTTCCCTCGATTAGTGAAAGCTACCTACTTTCGCATTTAAAATCTCTAAAATCCTCATACTCCCCTGGCCCTGGCAACATTCCTAGTTGTGTTCTTAAAAAGTGCTGTAGTTCCTTATGCAAACCTTTGCTTAAGATTTTCAATCTATCACTCGATTCTTCAGTCTTTCCAACTCTTTGGAAAGAGTCCTATATCATTCCTCTTCATAAAAAAGGTGGAAAATCTGATATTTCCAATTACAGAGGCATAGCTAAGCTCTCCGCTATTCCTAAATTATTTGAAGAGATTATAACCTCCACCTTGCAGCACTATTGCAAATCGATTTTATCACCTTTCCAGCATGGGTTTATTAAGCTTCGGTCAACTATGACCAATTTCAATCAATAATTCATTGGTTAATGATGGGTTCCTTAAGAAAAAGCAAACCGATGTCATTTACACCGACTTTAGTAAGGCTTTTGACTCTGTAAACCATGATCTTCTCCTCTATAAGCTTGATCGGTTAGGATTTCCCGCCTCTTTTCTGCTCTGGATTTCGAGTCACCTTGGTCCTTTGTTTTTTACTCTTTTTATTAATAACCTACCCACAATACTATCTTACTCTCGGATACTTATGTATGCCGATGACGTTAAACTTATTTTATCTTTCAATGACCCGACACATTCCATTAGATTGCAAGATGATTTAAACTCCTTGCAGTCTTGGTGCTTGGTTAATCATTTATACCTTAACTGCTCCAAGTGCATGTTTATGACTTTCCATCGTTGCAAACCTTCGCTGGCTATTTATACGATTGGCAATGAACCCCTGCAACGAATATCTACCGTCGTTGATCTTGGAATTCTTTTTGACCCCAAATTGAGTTTCAATCCTCATATCTCTTCTATTGTTAATAGGGCGAATGGTGTACTTGGATTCATTAAACGTTGGTCTAAGGAATTTAATGATCCATATACCACAAAGCTCCTGTACACTGCTCTAGTCCGTCCTGTACTTGAATACTGCTCGTCCGTCTGGTGTTCGCAATACAAAAAGCATATCGATCGTATCGAATCAGTACAAAAGCAATTTTTGCTTTTTGCTCTTCGTGGACTAAATTGGGACCCTAACCTTCGTCTGCCATCGTACTCCAGTAGTCTCTTGCTTATTAACCTTCCTTCGTTAGCTGATCGTAGAACAGTCCTAGGCGTTTCTTTTCTTCATAAGCTAATCATTAGTGATGTAGACTCTTCTGATCTTTTAGGTCGCCTTAACTTTTCCGTTCCTTCTAGGCCAACTAGAAACTATTTACCTTTAATCTTGCCCAGATGCACCACTGATTATGCCCAGCACAATCGTTTTCGGGTCTTATGTCAAAATTACAATGATCTCTATCACCTGCTCTCAACAGATCTCTCTCTCTTCTCTCTAAAAACGTCTCTCTATAATTATCTCCGGGGAAATCTCTGACCACTCCCAGCTGTGAGTAGGGGCATAGCTTGTCGGAATGGCTAAAAAAATCCTCCCCCACCGGGTCAGAGATTTTCCGGTTATTTAGTTTTACGTTTTTCGTATAAATTTTGTATTATTAAAGTTTACTTTAAGATATTTTTCTCTCTATCTCAGTTCTTTTTTTTTTTTTTTTTTTTAATTTAATATATTATCTTATTTTTTACTCCTTTGTTCCTACTTAACTGTAGGTTTTCGTTTTTTCTCTCTCTCTCCCTCTTCTCGATCTCTATATTATTAAAGTTTTTGTTAGCTCTAATAACGTCTCTGACTACAATTGGCTGTGAATAGGGGCATAGCTGGCCGGATGGGCAAATAAAATTCCCCCACCGTGACGGAGTCGTTATTAGTTTATTTTGTAATTTTATTAGATTTTCTTTGATAGGCTTCATTAGCTCATAAAAATTTTTGTAACGTATATAAATTTTCGTTGACAGCCTTTTTTTGTCAACTCTAAATAAATACAATAAATAAATATCTCCTACAGTTTTGGAGATAGATCGTTCGTTCCTTCTAGAGATACCTTGTAAACAAAATTATTTATCGATTTGCCGAAGGAATGATAAAGATCGGATGAACGATACTCAAGTTATGGGCAAAAAACGGCCACTTAACACCACCCACCCCCCCACCAATAACCACAGCAACACACCCTAACCGTTCAACACAGGCAGTCTTAGTGCGAGAGAGAAAGAGAGAGAGAAACTTAGAGAGCGCACCGCGTTGTGCGCGGGGTGTTAACTGGCCGTTTGACTCCTGAGCAAATGCGAGTGTAAGGGTACAGAGTATGTTATAGTCGGGCTTGACCGACTTTCTTTCTTGCTGAAAATAGATTCTTCAAGTTTGAGGACGACATATATACACAGCTAAAAGGCATGCCAATGGGATCCCCAGCATCCCCAGTTATAGCGGACATCGTGATGGAGGAACTCCTTGACAGCACAGTCATAAAACTAAAGCACCCTCCAAGATTGCTTACAAAATATGTAGACGATCTTTTTGCCATCACCAAAGAGGAAGAGATACAAAACACACTTGACGCACTAAACTCATTTCACAGGAATTTAAATTTCACCATGGAATTGGAGACGTATGGCAAACTAGCATATTTAGACTCCACAATTAACAGACAGGGAAATCAACTTAAGCTAAGGTGGTACAAGAAGCCATCAGCATCAGGCAGAATCATCAATTACCATTCCAAGCACCCGAGAAATATGGTAATAAATACAGCAAGGGGTTGTATACAACGGATGATGAACATTAGTGACGAATATATCATAAGGAGACCATTTCAGAGATTAAACAAATTTTGAAAGACAATGACTTCCCAACAAAAATTATCAAATCCCTGATTGAGAAGAACGGCCAACCAATTGCCAAAAGAAAACAACAACCCAGAATTTACAAGTCTCTAACATATGTGCCTAAGCTTTCTGAACGGTTCGCCCATTCAGACTGCTTCAACAAACATGACATACAACTAGCCCACAAACCCAATAGCACAATGAGAAACTTCTTCAATAAGACGAAGTCCAAAATAGCCACAGCCGACAGGAGTAATGTGATTTACAAGATACCATGCAATGGAAATGCAGATAACAGTTGCAACAAATTGTATATTGGTACAACAAAATCTAAATTAAAAACAAGAATATCCCAACATAGATCGGACTACAAACTCAGACATCAAACAACCACACAAAAAACGGCGCTCGCGACACACTGTATGGATAGCGGACACTCGCCGAATTTTGAAGCAACAACAATCCTGCAGCAAGAAAACCGCTACAGCGAACGTTTCACTATAGAGATGCTACATATAATTGACACACCAACAGACAAGAGACTTAACTACAAGACGGACACGGAAAACTGTGCTCACCTATACAGACACTTACTGACAAATAATATATCAGTATCCAACTCCACGCCGAACGGAGCAGACGTGTAAAATACTGTATGTGAAAAATCTCTTTTTTGTTTTGATTGAATCTATGTTAAATTGTAATTGGTAAATTGTTTTGTAGTGTCCCTGAAGATGGTTGCCGAGGAGCAACCGAAATATATTGGAAAACATCATACATTTTTGTGTGTTTCACTTGACCTAGAGCCGGCAATACTCAAATTTCTTTAATCATGTAATAAATACAAACTTGAAAATATTTTATATATTATAATATTGCTTATCCACTTTGTCAGGTCTTAGGCTAAAAATTTCGTTAAATTTTAACGGTTCAAACCGGTACGTACCGGTATATCGAAGTGTTTTTAGGATGACCTATGGAATATGGCGGTAGAAAAAGAGAAAGGTATCTTTCCAGGGATCAAATCAACCTAACATATCGAGCTCACAAACCATCTCGAACATGGTTAATATGATCCTGTATTGAGAATAAATTGTTCTCGAATTTTTTGCTTAATTCAATCTTTTTATACCCGTTACTCGTGGAGTAAAAGGGTATACTAAAGTCGTGCAAATGTATGTAACAGGCAGAAGGAATCATTTCCGACCATATAAAGTATATATATTCTTGATCAGCATCAACAGCCGAGTCGATATAGCCATGTCCGTCTGACCGTCTGTCCGTCCGTCCGTCTGTCTGTATGAACATCTAGATCTCAGAGACTAGAAGAGCTAGAGCAACCAATTTTTAAATGTAGACACCTATTGTCTGCACGCAGATCAAGTTTATTTCAAATTTTTAACTCGCCCACCCACGCCCCCACTATAAAAAATGTTCAATAACTCCCACAATTTTTGAGATATCGATCTCAAATTTAAAACTTAGATTTATATTCGCAACATCTATAAGCCCTGAAATTTTCAGGCACACAGGAAGGCTATTTAACATTTGTTTCCATGAGTAACGGGTATATCGAAGTCGGTTAGAGCCGACTTTAACTTACGCTCTCGTCATACCCTTGCAAAGGGTTTTATAATTTTGCCCAGAAGCTTGCAACGCATAGAAATATTCATTTCCGACCCCATAAACTATATATATTCTGGATCAGGGCGACGAGCTGAGTCGATTGAGCTTTGTCCGTCCGTCTGTCTGTCCGTCTGTTTCTACGCAAACTAGTCTCTCAGTCTTAAAGCTATCGAGCTGAAATTTTGCACAGAGTCATTTTTTTAATGCACGCTGCTAATATGTCGGAACCGACCGGATCGGATGACTATATCTTATAGCTCCCATAGGAACCATCGGACAAAAAATGGGTCTTAGTGAGAAAAACTTTTTTGTTTTCTATGTTAGCGTCCTTAAACTCTGCCATTATTAATATTATATACTTTCAAAAAGATTAGCAAATTTTGGTCAAGATCGGATGATTATATCTTATAGCTGTCATAGGAACCATCGGTCGGAAAATGGGTCTTACTGAGAAAATCTTTTTTGTTTTCAATGTTAGCGTCCTCAAGCTCGTCCACCATTAATATTATATGCTTTCAAACAGATTTGCAAACTTTGGTCAAAATCGGATGACTATTTCTTATAGCTGCCATAGAACCGATCAGTCGGAAAATGAGTCTTAGTGAAAAATTTTTTTTGTTGTTAAGTAAATCGTTCTTAAGGTCATTGATTATTAATATTAAACGCTTTCAAACTAATTTGAAAAATTTGGTCGAAATCGGATGACTATATCTTAATGCTGCCATAGGAACCAACGGTCGTAAAAAGGGTCTTAGTGAGAAAAACTTTTTTGTTTTCAACTTTATCGTTCTTAAACTCGGCGATTGTTAATTTGATATGGTTTCAAAAAGTTTTCAAAAAAATCAGATGTTCATCTGTCGGAAAATGGGTTTAGTTACAAAAGTTTTTGATTTTTATGTAAGCGGTCTTAAACTCTGTCATTTCAAAACAAGAAAGAAAGTCGGTCAAGCCCGACTATAACATACTCTGTACCCTTACACTCGCATTTGCTCAGGAGTCAAACGGCCAGTTAACACCCCGCGCACAACGCGGTGCGCTCTCTAAGTTTCTCTGTCTCTCTTTCTCTCTCGCACTAAGATTGCCTGTGTTGAACGGTATCTCAAGAAGGAACGAACGATTTATCTTCAAAACTGTAGGAGATATGAAGTTTTTTCCAAATTGCGGGGACGGGAGGGAGCGTGGAAAAAATTGAAAATAAACTTGATCTGCCTGCAAGTATAACAAATATATGCCCCATACATGTCAAACCTCTATCTCTTACCATCTCTGAGATCTCTTCGTTCATACGGACGGATGCACGGACGGACGGACGGACGGACAGACGGACAGACGGACATGGCTATATCGACTCGGCTGTTAATGCTGATCAAGAATATATATACTTTATAGGGTCGGAAACGATTCCTTCTCTCTGTTACATACTTTTGCACAAACTTAATATACTCTATGTACCTTCGGTACAGAGTATAAACAGCATTTGCAAGGGTATAAAAACTTCGGCACAGACGAAGTTAGCTTGGCCTTCTCGTTTTTATTTAATTCCAAAATGATGAATTTTAAAACCGTTCGGTTTCAAAAAGAATGACCCATATTGATGATTTACAATAAGAAGAAGCTAAGAATGCAATAAAAAATACGTGCGATCTGAGCGAGTTCAAGCGAGAAAGCAGGTTGCAAACTGCTGTCTGAGTCAACAAAATCCAACTTTATTTAAAAACCCGGCACAAGAACCTAAAATTATGATAAAAAGAACCTCTGTAAGCATCACCTCATACCCAGTTTTCAAATAAATCCTCGGTTCGCGTTTTATGTGTACTTTTGTACTTGCAACACACAGCGACAACAACTTTATCTTAGATTTTAAGGGTTTAAGATACAAATCTGGAAAACTCAGCATAGGTGGACCGGGTCATTGGGAACGCAATACAAAAAATACACTTCAATCGTACAGTTGGTTAGGGTACCTCCAGAAGGAGTTTAACCTTGATTCTTGAATATTTTTTAAAGCGCACCGTAGATTTTGGTTAAAATAGATTTTTATGATGGTAAAATGGGATATTGCATGCCCCTAATTCGACAGTCAAAAAAACGCGATACGGAGTACGATTTTTAGACTCACCCAAAAACTAATTCATATAGGCCACAAACCAGACTTAACGAGAGCGTAAGTTAAAATCGGCTCTAACTGACTTCGATATACCCGTTACTCACGGAAAGAAATGTTGAATAACCTTTCGGTGTGCCTGAGGTGGGACAGCCGAAAAGTATGCAACATTTTTTAACTCGGCTATTTATCATCCGATCTTTATGAAAATTTTAGGGCTTATAGATATTTTGAATATAGTTTTAAATTTGATATCGATATCTTAAAAATTGTGGGAGTTATTCAACATTTTTTATTTTGATGGCGGGGGTGGAGGAGTCTATATATCAAATTTGGTTGCTCAGACGGACATGGCTATATCGACTCGTCTGTTGATGCTGATCAAGAATATGTATACTTTATATGGTCGGAATTGATTCCTTCTGCCTGTTACATACATTTGCACGACTTTAGAATACCCTTTTAATCTACGAGTAACGGGTATAAAAATGACACAATTTCGACCAATGGCCCGAACAAAGCCTTGTGATTAAAATGATACAAATCGCTTTTAAAAATTCTGCGTTGGTACTAGAAGTATAATAACAAGAAAGAAAGTCGGTCAAGCCCGACTATAACATACTCTGTACCCTAATGTCGCAACTCGCATTTGCTCAAGAGCTATACGCGCTTATCTCTAAGTTTCTCTCTCTCTCTCTCTCATTAAGATTGTCTCTGTTGAACGGAATGCTGTGGTTATGGGTGGGGGGTGTTACCTGGCCGTTTTTTCTCATAACTTGAGTATCGTTAATCCGATCTTAATAATAAATAATCTTGATTACTAAATATCTCTAGATGCTACAAACCTTCTATCTACAAAACTGTAGGAGATGTAACGTTTTTTCTAAATTGCAGGGATGGGAGGGGGCGTGTCCAAAATTAAAAATAAACTTGATCTGTCTGCAGGTACAAGAAGTATGTGTCCCATACATGTCAAACCACTATCTCTTACCATCTCTGAGATCTGTGCGTTCATACAGACGGACAGACAGACGGACGGACGGAGGGACGGATGGACGGACAGACGGACATGGCGATATCGACTCGGCTGTTGACGCTGATCAAGAATAGGGTCGGAAACGATTCCTTTTCCCTGTTACATACTTTTGCACAGACTTAAAATACTTTGTGTACCTGTGGTACAGAGTATAAAAATCGCTAAATTAATATCGGTTGATGTACATTAAAACTGCATACTTAAACGAGTGATAAAGTCGTGCAAGCCCGGGGGGGGGGGGCTCATCACGTGCTCATAACTTGTGTATCGTTTATCTGATCCTTATCATTCCTTGAGCAAATCGATAAATAATTTTGATTACTAGATATCTCTAAAAAGTACGAACAATCTATCATCAACACTGTAGGAGATATGACGTTTTTTCCAAATTGCGGGGGCGGGAGGGGGCGTGGCAAAAAGAGAAAATAAACTTCATCTGCTTGCAAGTATAAGAAATATATGTTCCATACATGGCAAATCTCTATTTATTACCATCTCGCACATCTCTTCGTCACGGTTGCCACTTGAAAATACCAAATTACACGAAAAAAAAATTTAAAAAAGAGTCATTTTCATTAAAAAAGTGCCATCAAAACAAAATAAGTCTTGAAAAGTCTGAATAAGTATTGGTCTCTATGTCAAAATACTAAAATAACAACTTGATCTTATCAAAATGACTTATTCGAGTTGCTTAAAGAAGTCCTTTCTGTAAAAATTTACACTTTACGAACAAGCACGTTATTAACATATCGTTAAGGGCCAATTTCTCATGTCCTATATAGCTGCTATTTGCCAGATAAACTTAGAATTTACTCTGTTACTTGATAGTTTATGTGACAGTTAGTGCTTTGTAAAAGATGTGAAATCGGTAAAAAGGTAATAATTGCTTCCCAAAAATACGGAAAACACACTTCTGCTTTTATTACTTTTTGGCACAGATTTCATTACATTATAAAAACTAAACAGTCAATCATACTCTAAGATCAGTTACTTCTCTATATTTCTATGTATTTTACAGACCAGACATAATGTGGCTCTGTACTCGTACTCGTATTTGAAACTGAATCAAATTCGAAGTTCTTTTTCTTTACTAAGAAAATGGTGGATTTCCTTATACATTTGCTATCCATATTTTGTGTCTAAGTTCCAAATTATATCTATACGAGTGTGTAACAAAGTTTATAAGAATTACACTATGCAACAATTTCCAGTATATTGAAGGGTTGGTGGTGATTCTAAATGATTTTCGTGTGTTGAAAACGAATCTGTTTTCGATAATGGTCCATCCCGTCTAGATTTTCGGTAATTTGGGATTAAAGTAGCTTAGAATGCCTGTTTTGAACTTTTTAAGGGGTGTTTTGGAAAGGAGCTTCCTTTTGTTTTGACTCTCTTTAATAATATGGTACGGTGTTATTTCTTAGCTTTAAAATAAATTATCCCAAACAATTCTTCGATATTCTTAAGCGAAGATATTATACCATTTACCTAAATATATCTGGTCTTACTTCGCAGAATTTTTGGAACTTTTTTGTAATTTCTACGTCTTTTTCCGCCTCCATGCAGCTCCAAAGAGCCAATTCCAATAAAAATGTGCCAGTGCACCAACAGGAAAAAAAACACCATTTTTGGTGCAAAACACCAAGTGTGGCAACCGTGCTCTTCGTTCATACGGACGGACGGACAGACGGACATGGCTATATAGACTCGGCTGTTGATGCTGATCAAGAATATATTGATTTTGAGGTCTTAGCGATATTCTGACTTCCCAGGGAGAATTCCAGATATTGCAAAATGCTTTAAGTCCTAAACTGAACCAAAACACTAACAAAACCCCAAGTAATTTGCAATTTTAAAAATTTTATTCTAAATATTGATATTACATAATTGATAAGACGGAAAGATACAGCTAATCTTAACAATATGATAATGATATGTTAGAAAATACCGTCGTGATATTGTTAAACATATCACTTTGATCTTAGTCACATCGGAGTAAAAATGATATGAAAAAGTGTGTAAATGACTGACATTACATATCAATTTTGTTCTCGATTTGGTTTATCTAAGAACTAAGCTTACCTCATGAGTATGATTTCAAGCTTAGATGAATTTTTTGTGACATACTGCGGAACGCCGCGGCGTTGCAAGTACCTAACTCATCGTTTATTCACTAGAATGTATACAACGGGGATTAGAAAGTGCCATTTAATGGACAGTAGCAGCTGAAAGCAGCGCTGAACACGACTCAGCTGTAATTTGTTTGCGCGAACCTTAAATGCACTTGTTCCGTAATGCGGCAACCATTTGATGAGGACAAGCTATATTAAATTAAGTGTAAAATTATCAAAGTTCACTGCGCGCTCCTAAATGTCATGATATCAAAAAAAAACGAGAGATGAAGCACAGGGACAAGGCAAATCTCCGTGCCTCCAATCTATGCAGCATTCATTTTTCTTTTGTCATGGGTTTGATGTTGAAAAATTGAAAAAATAAAAGTCAGGCAAAAGAAAAAACATCTTGGCCTGACGCGCTTAACCCTTTGGCTGCTGCGTGCCTGGCCTCCCGCCTGCCTGCCAAGACAGGATCTATTCTTTTTCCTTTTATTTTTTTGATGATACTGAAAGGCAACTTTCATAATGATAATAATTTTGTGCATGATTTATGAATGAACAAGTTTTATGGCCCCAAACCAAAGCCAGAGCCATTGCGGGAGCCAGAGCGGGAGTCGGTGCTCCATAAACCTTTACAAACGTTAATTTTGTAGCCAAGCCAAGGCTGACCAAGGCCTTAGGCCCCGGAGTTTTTTCACTTTAATATTTATTTCAACTGTCGGACCGTTTTGGAGCATAGTAAATTTGCATCTTTCAACGTTCAAATACTGAGGGCGCGGACAGGCATGGGTGCAGGGGACAACCCTTTGAAAATCATTTCGGTGTGAAATTGTGTCCGCATAAGGATGCCTGCCTGCCCGGGCCGAGCCACGACTACTGCTCGGTACATAGAGCACGTGAGCTCATTGCAAATGCGCGCTAGTAAAAGTTGTTGCCCTGGCTCCAGTTTGCCATTAAATTGAAACCCCAAA
Source organism: Lordiphosa magnipectinata (assembly GCA_037044535.1). NCBI lineage: Eukaryota > Metazoa > Arthropoda > Insecta > Diptera > Drosophilidae > Lordiphosa > Lordiphosa magnipectinata. The sequence continues at coordinate 21,470 of JBAMBO010003264.1, read as the reverse complement.
AGTATGCTAGGCTTCCTGCAAGTTGTGCTTTCGCTTGTGGGGTCGCGCGTTTTATGGCCGCTGGGCTGCTGATAATATGAAATTAATGCCCCCGCCACAACTTGCTTTGTGTTTCCCCGAGACTTATGAAGATTTACGAGGCATGCAATCGATGTCCAAGTTGAATGTTGCATGCCTGCAATTAGAGCCAAAGTGGAGTGGAGAGTTAGAGGCAAAAAGTTCTAAGGTCAACCTGCATTTCAGTGATATTTTTTTTGAGATGACAAGGCAAGGGTTGGAGTTACATTTACATGCAACACTCAAGCACAAAATGTTACTCTCAACGTATATTTCTCTTAATTTACTCCTAATTTCCAGGCAAGCATCATTTGCTGATTTCTGCTGTCAATTGAAGAAAAGATATGAAATTATGGCAAGTTTTCCGCTTGGAAATTAAGCAGGACTTTCAAGCTCATTAGAAGTAAAACATGCTGGTTTAATTCCTCTTGTTGTAGCAGCAAAATTAGATATGAATGATCTACTGAGCGGAACCGCAACAATTTTAAATTTCTTATTTCGGCCTCAGCTTGTAGGTATTTTGTCAACAAGAAGGTTAGTTGGAGCTTTTTGGAAAATCTAGGAGAAAGCAATTTTCCTAACTCATACACAGCTTTCGTTTGGTTACACTAGTTTACAAATTAATACAAATTTCGCGATTCCGCGATTTAACAGTCATTTAATATGTTAATCTAAGTTCAGTCCTATGCTTTACACGATGAACAATAAAACATAGAAACCAAGGCTGCAAACCGGTCAGGCACCGAACCCCTGAGAACCGGTTCGGTTCGGGTTTTTTGGGGTTCGCGAACCGGACCATGAATCAGGCGCTTTATATTTTTGACTCCTCGAACCTGACCCCGAACCGGACCACTTATCGAAAAATGAGGTTCGGTTCACCAATTTAATTAAATTATTCAACGATACATCCAGGGAAAAATTTTAAATCTCTGGATATTTTACTATAAACGATTGCATTTCTAACTAAGCGTGAATAATTCATGATGAAAAGTGACAAGATAAAGTGTGATGATGATGATAGATTATATGGAAAGAAACCGTTAGACCATATGATGAATCAACTTGGCTTTGAACTGACGGTATAGGTGTGATTTATGTATATTACGCTTAGTTTCCACGAGCAATTGTTCTAAAATATTCAGCAAATCATTGTTTATTACTATCTAAGTGCCCCGACAAACATTCTTCAACAATGAGTTCAGTATTGGATGCAGTACTCTCAGACTCGAGATTTCATATCTTACTTACAAAAAACAGTAGCAAAGCAACTGACTCAAAGTCTGTTTGTCTTATGGAAGCAATTCACAAATATCAAATATAAAAGCTGTGAATGATGTTATAGATTTCTTTGGAAATTGCCAAAGACTAAATACATAACATACATCGACAAATGTTTTAAAATTTTAGAAATTTCATAAAAACGAAGACTTAAAAAACATTGCCTTTACTATACTATCTGTTCCAGCAACTCAGGTATCAGTTGAATGAGCATTTTCAACACTTAAGTTTGTTCTTTCTGATTTAAGAGCCAGTATAGATTAACAGCTCCTGGAAGATATATTGCTTAAACTAAGCAGTTCCTAAAAATTGTTAGTATCAGCTAATGGATTTGATAATTACAAAAACTTAATTATGGAATATTATGATTAAGTATATGAATAGACAGGTGTATAATTTTCATTATCAAAGCTGAATTAATTAATCGAAAGTCAAACTATTCTTTTTTGTTCAAGCGAGCCAAGGTTCGAACCAAAACCTTGGAACCGGTCCGCGATTCTAACCTTGAACTTTACAATGGGGTCGAAAACCCTGAACCAAACCTTCTGCAGAATTTTAGAGGTTTGCAGCCTTGATAGAAACTATGTCTAAACCTTTCATTTTTCTATGAAATGCCAATTACTCTTAAATTATTCAATGGATTTTAATGAAATATGGGGAATTGTGTTGTGAATACTTTATACACTCCCGCTCAACTGAATAGCTTCAACACATCCCAAGAAGAAAAATTGGTATATCTCCTATATCAACTTGTCGACTTCAATGAAATATTTTTTTTTATTGAACAATAACTTATTAATGAAACATGGAAGTTTGCGGTTCCAAAACACTCGTAGATTTACATTTATTTTCCTTTTTCAAAAACATAAGAAAAAATTCTTGCATTTTTGGTTCATAAACTTAAAATTAAACAAAAATTATATAATGCAATAATTCACAGTTGTTGTTCATTCTAACTTATAAATTGGATATTTAAAAATATTTTAGTATTTATTGCAGCCTCCTTTGTTCAATATGACTTCATAAACTGTTTTACTACTCTGGCGTTGTCCTGCTGATATATCCATTGAATCCTCCAAAAATATTCGAGAATTGTGGAAAAGCCTTATTTAGTACAGCTTTGTAGACATTCGCCTTTATTTTGGACGTAACAAACTGAAACTCATAAGTTCCATAATATGAAATGAGCGGCACTGTATGTGCCTTTAATGACCAGGGAAAACATTTTTTGGAAAAGTGCGACCATTTTTCAAACAGAAAGCCAATTTGGAGGATATGTACATTTTTCTTAAGTTACTTTTTTCCAATCTAAAAACTAGACTTTTCGCAAATCTCGAAAATTGCCTCAAAAAAAATGTTTGGACTGAATTTTTGGACTCACCCGACGTATTTACATATGAAATGACTGTCGAATGTTTGGGATCGAAAATGCTGTAACCTAGTGTTATTATGGGAATGCCATGTCCAGAGCACGTGTACAGGTGAAATTTTAAATAAATTCCCCCGAAACTGTGACAAGGACATTTCCATAGAAACTCGAATAACCAAGCGCAGACAAACACAGACACAGACCCAGCCCGGGCTTAGTAGATGGAGGTGGCAGAAGAGGTACCAAAGTGGACTACGAGTTCTCGGCAATGTTTGTTGCAGTTTATTTGCGCATGTAATTGAGGTCGTAAGCAACCAGCCACACACAAACATTCTCCCAGAAGGCGAGGGACAAAATTGTAACCTAAACCAGCTCAAATTTGTTTGCTTCGTAGTGCTGGACTATGCATGCTATTGAACTCAGCATTTTAAAGAGGATAAGTTAACCACGATGTTGGAACTTCTATCAAGTACATGGGTGAAATGCATTTACTAAGCTTGAATTTCTTGCACATTTAGCATGTAAGCGTAACACATATGAGGAGCAGCATATCCAATTGCATTGTCGCACCAGACTTATGTTCCTGCTGGATAGCGTAATTTCGATTTCTGTGATATAAATTATTAAATATAATATTTGATGAAGGAATTTCATAATAGAATTATTTTCTATTATAAATTAATATTAGACTTTCCATTACCAAACAGGGAATATTGTATAAGTATGTTGACTTTTCACAAAAGTTTCTCTGACCAATACACTCTTTATTTATTTAAATAAATTTAATATATTAGGGTTTCCAGCTTGACGACCTTATATCAAGGGCCGGCAAAACATACATGCTCATTTTGGCGTTGCGTGTGTTTGTTTTTCCACGCTAGAAAAAAGTATAAGCTCGTATACTGTCGGTGTGTCGACATCGCTGCCGTAGAGCGCTGTTATATACACTTTAGATAGGGACGTGCCGGACTCTGCCTTATATTGTCGAAAAGTGTTGCCGATTTTTGAGCGGTAAGCCTGTGTACATATGTTTTGCAGCTTTTAAATATCCATCACCTTCCAAGATACTAACATCAGTTGCGGCTGAAGTGGTCATGAAAAAGCTTTTAAGAATACTTCTCGGGTTCTGCCTTAGGCTTTAGATCTCATTGCTGTCACAGGACTGATAGGTCTGAAGAGTTTTTACTCTTTTGTGTTTTCAAAGTAAACGTTCTTTAGTTCGAAAATGATCGGAGTTCTATAAAGACCAATTTCTTCCAATTGCAAAAGTAGTTCAGATTAGAACCATTGTTCTTGGTCAAATACTCTTAGAATTTTTCGTAAATTTCGTGTTTGCCATACGCATTGTTGCCTTAGGTAAGAAGGCATGAGAATTTTATTATGAACGCCGAAAAACTTAGGGCTTGCTATAGTAACCATAAGTTGACGTCACTTGCCAGCCACCGGTTTCCTCGATTCTCCTAACGAACTCAGTACTCCCCCTACATCATATATTATATTTGGCTTAGAATGACACAAGGATACCAAATTAGACTTTTTCGAGTATATTGCTAAAAATTTCTTAAAATCTCGCATGATGAACTATTTCTGAAAACAGATACGTGTTCAGCAGCAGTGGCAAAAAATAGATGTTCATGGTATCGATTTTTTTTAGGAAAACATCGATTAAAAGTTCGGGAAGATGGCGTGGGGAGTAGGCTGCGTGCACCTACGATTCAAAAACCGCCACCCAGAAGACAAGACCGAGCACACGCTGGAGGCAGGGGAAGTCGAAAAGGACCTTGATATCGGCGCGATTGTCGAAAGAGCCAGCAGCCTCGACATTACAGAGACAGGGCAGTCTGGTGGGGGCGAAAGGGATGGTGTATCAGCCATAGTAGTTGACCCATCCAGCCTGGAGAACTATGAGGATGATGACTCAATCATGGAAGTTGATCTATCCGGGCCGGGGGACGCCGACAACGATCATGAAGTTGAAGGTCCTCCAGGTCAACTTGCATAAAAACAAGCTTGCGTCGGCGGAGCTCCTGATAACCCTTGAGGCAGGACCCGCCGATGTGGCCTTAGTTTAGGAATCTTGGATTGAGGCAGGGAGCAAGGTCTCAAGGCTAAGGTCACAAACTACAATATTTTCCATCCCACCGCGGTAAGTACGGCAAGGATAGCCATTCTGGTAAGAAAAGGCATGAATGCTTACCTTATGTCAAATTACAGCACGGAAGACCTCACAGTTGTGGCCCTGGAAGGCCACGATGATGAGCCAATAATAATGGCGTCCTGCTAGATGGCGAGTAGGAAAAACAGCCACTTGTCATCGGAACGAACGCCAACGCTCACCACACCGGGTGGGGCAGTCCAGACATAAACGACAGAGGTGAGTCTCTCCTAAGCTTTATACTACAAACTAACATAAAAGTAGAAAACGTTGGAGATGTGCCCGCATATGTGGGACCAGCATCGGCCAACGTCCTAGACCTAACTCTGACCTTAGGGAATAGTACTCAGGCATCAGAATGGAGAGTACTTGAAAGGCTCTCCTTCTCAGACCATAATTACATCCATTTTAAGATCGAGTTCGACTACAACCAAACCAACCTATCCGAAGCATACAAAACCTCATGCAAACTCACAGTTAGCAAAAGGAGAACCTTCTGCTCCAGCATAGAGAAGGTCTCTGAAACAGCTTGACTCAGGAAACTGCTGTCAAAGCAGCCACTCATGCAGAGTTAGCTGAAAACGAACGACGGTCACTGGACAAAAAGCAGCAGGGAAGCGAAATGCGCTCTTCTTGATGCGCACTTTCCAGGCTGTACTGTAGTCACTGAGTCAGGTACGCCTCATGACCTATAGACGCAACAATCAACATCCCAAATAACATCATTACTCCAGAGAAAATCCGTTGTGCGATCGACTCGTTCGCGAGTAACAAATCCCCAGGTCTGGATGGAATATGTCCAGCCATGCTAAAGACGACCAAATGCGCAATCGTCCCATGGCTGCAATCCATTTTTGAAGCATGCTTGAGATGGAGCTATGTAACTGTGGCCTGGAGGACAGCACGTGTTGTATTCCCGCCCAAAAGCGGGAAAATGCAGTCATGTGCAACCAAAGGACTACAGACCCATAAGCCTCACATCATTTCTGCTCAAAACAATGGAAAAACTACTAGATCTTCACATAAGAGAAGGCATGAACCTGATCTTGGATAATAATCAGCACGCCTACACGAAAGGAAAATCGGTGGAAACAGCGCTACACTCCCTAGTAGCCACCATCGAGAAGGAACTGTACCATCAGAAATTTGACTGGGCTGCATTCCTAGACATATCTGGTGCATTTACCAACGTCACCAAGCCTAAGAGCACTAGCAAGGCATTTTTCTGCCAAGGCATTGGACTCCTGGACATACAATCTGCTGAGCTGCAGAAGAGTACAAGCCGAGTGGGGTACCACAGCCATGACGAAAGAGGCACATGGCGGAGTCCTGTCGCCCCTTCTATGGAACCTTGTGGTCAGCGAACTATTACTAAAATTCCGCAGGAAAGCACCCAAGATAACCGCAAATGCTGACGATATAAGCATAATTATCAAGGGGAAATGTCCACCGACTCTCAGCTCAATCATGGACTCTACTCTCAAACAGATACTAAAGTGGGCCACAAAAGCCGGACTCAGTATCAATTGTACCACCTACGATAAATGGAAAGGGTGAAAAAGGCAACCAATGCGCTATATGCATCCCAGAAGATGTAAGCAACACTTGGGGCCTATCACCCAGTCTTATGCACTAGCACCATGGCGCTACAAAGCTATGGATACAGCATGGTGGGTAGAGTGATCAACACTAGCACGTACTTTATGATCCAAAGAATCAACTTTACAGGCCCATCAGCAGTACTGGGACCAGAAGACTAGCGTACAGGTCTGACCCAGGAAGCAACGCACCTATTCACAGACGGCTCCAAGATGGCCTCAGGAGTCGGAGCCGCTATATACTGCGATGAGCTGGAATTGAGGCTCTCCTACACACTGCCAGACCACTGCACCAAATTCCAGGCGGAAGTCTTCGCAATAAGGAAAGCAGCGGAATTGGCAGAAAAATACGCACCGGACAATCAAATAAACATATACGTTGACAGCCAAGCGGCAGTCAAATCAATGCAGAGACACTCTATTAACTCTAAAAATGTTCTGGCAAGCAGGAAGGCATTAGATTCCCTCAGCACCTCCAGAAAGGTGCAAATCTATTGGATTCCCAGCCACCGGGGCATTGATGGAAACGAAATGGCTGACAGTCTAGCAAAAGCCGGAACCGAACTAAGCCAAGATGCTACACTAACCATACCTATCTCTGTAGAAACGCTATACAGCAAGATGGAAGAGATAGCGGAGATAGCGGAGAAAGCAAGAAGCAGAGGAAAAATGGAAGAACACAACCGGCTGCAGAATCTCAAAAATTATTTTCAAGACAAGAGACAAAAAACTCACTCACTATATGCTACAGCTCCATAGAAGAGACTGTAGACTGCTTATAGGCATACTAACTGGTCACTGCCTAGCAGCTGCTTATTCTTAAAAGCTAGGCATCACGACAACGGACACCTGCAGGAAATGTAAGGAACCTGGAGTCGTAGAAACTCTGAAACACCTCATCTGCAGCTGCCCAGCGATCGCTAAGACAAGATTAAGACATCTGCACTCCCCAAGTCTCCCCTCTCTTGAAGAGGCGGCAAGGAAGTCTCCCAAACAACTATTGGCATTTGCCAAAACGTCAAACATCCTCTTGGATTTCTAATGGTACCCAGAAAAAACCACCCGGCCTCACTAAGGACGGTAACCTAATAAGCCCCTTATATGTTAATAGATCAGGAACTGGATAGGCAAATTACAGAGACGGAAATAAGAAATATGTTAAACAAAACGAAAGCAAATGAGGCTCCTAGTATCGACAGAATACCCTACGAGTTTTTTGAAAATGCTTCATACGACTATCTGGACAACCTGGCAGATGTATTTAATAGTTTATTGGATGGGAAAAATGATATTGATTGTATTAAGACCTCCCTCATATTCAACATTTTAAAACAAGTGAGAAAGTCGGTCAAGCCCGATTATAACATACTCTGTACCAGTTCATTTGCTCCCGACAATATTATTATAATACATCCAAGGAGTCACGCGGCTATCGTGCAATATTTATACTCTGTACCGAAGGTACATAGAGTATATTAAGTTTGTGCAAAAGTATGTAACAGGGAGAAGGAATCGTTTCCGACCCTATAAAGTATATATATTCTTGATCAGCATCAACAGCCGAGTCGATATAGCCATTTCCGTCTGTCCGTCCGTCCGTCCGTCCGTCCGTATGAACGAAGAGATCTCAGAGATGGTAAGAGATAGAGGTTTGACATGTATGGGACAAATATTTCTTATACTTGCAGGCAGATCAAGTTTATTTTTAATTTTTGCCACGCCCCCTCCCGCCCCCGCAATTTGGAAAATATCATATCTCCTACAGTTTTGGAGATAGATCGTTCGTTCCTTCTAGAGATACCTTGTAAACAAAATTATTTATCGATTTGCTGAAGGAATAATAAAGATCGGATGAACAATACTCAAGTTATGAGCAAAAAACGGCCAGTAAACACCCAAAACCCCCCACCCACCACCACAGCATTCTATTGAACGGCAATCTTAGTGAGAGAGAGAGAAAGAGAGAGAGAGTGAAACTTAGAGATGAGCGAGTATCACTCGTGAGCAAATGCGAGCTGCGACGTGAAGGGTACAGAGTATGTTATAGTCGGGCTTGACCGACTTTCTTTCTTGTTTTATTATACGCTCATCTCTAATTTTCTCTCTCTCTCTCTACCAAAAATTGTGCTTGTTTGATTTCAGCGGCGGTTGGTGTGAATGGCGAGGGGGGTGGGGGGTGCCGGTCAACTTTTTTTTGCTCATAACTTGTGTATCGTTCATCCGAATTTTATCATTCCTTCCGTAAATCGATAAATAATTTTGACAACTAGATATCTCTAGAAGGTACGAACAATCTATCATCAAAACTGTTGCAGATATGACCTTTTTTTCCAAATTGCGGGGGCGGGAGGGTCGTGGGAAAAATTGAAAATAAACTTGATCTGCCTGCAAGTATAAGAAATATATGTTCCATACATGTCTAACCTCTATCGCTTACCATCTCTGAGATCTGTGCGTTCATACAGACGGACAGACAGACGGACGGACGGACGGATGGACGGACAGACGGACATGGCTATATCGACTCGGCTGTTGATGCTGATCCAGAATATATATACTTTATAGGGTCGGAAACGGTTCCTTCTTCTGTTACATACTTTTGCACAAACTTAATATACTCTATGTACCTTTGGTACAGAGTATAAATAGCGCATAATGCTCTAAAATGTTAAGTTTTTGCTTATACCCAGTATTTGCTTACAAGCGGTTCGGTATATAACCGATGTTGAACTAGTGAACTTTTTCACTAGCCTTTGGCTCAAATAGCCAGCGAAGATTTGACCAAAAGACTATGGCTACCAAATAATTAGAAGCGAGTTTCGGTAATATATGCATATATGTATATGCATTAACAATTGTTTATTAAGCGAATTTAGCGATAGTTTGTTGATTGATTTTATACAATTGATAATTGGACAAACGCGATAGTCAAATCAGACGTGATCCCTGCCGGTTGCAATTAACTACGATTCGAGACTGAGCGCAGCAGCCAAAGTGGCCAGCGCAGCTTTCTGTGCAGATGGCACGCGACAAGCCACAAAAGGAAAAGCGACAAATGGGAGCAAGAAGTTGAGAGAGTGATTGTTACAAGGTTCTCTTAATTTTGACTGTTAGTTTTGAGCTGTTTGGGGAAGGCGCTTAGCCGAACAACCGATATTTACTGTATATCTTTTAAAGGTGTCATTTAAAACTTGGTTGCTCTAGCTCTTCTAGTCTCTGAGATAGGTTTCCATACAGACAGACATAGCTATATCGAATTAGCAGATGGTGCTGATCAAGATAATATATACTTTATAACAGGGGCCGGTAAAACACACATGCACATTTTGGCGTTGCGCGCGAGAGCGCGCTGATTTAGCACATCTTTGTAGTTGCAAAAGAGAGCAGTATAAGCTCGTATACTGTCGGTGTGTCGACGTCGCTGCCGCAGAGCCCTGTTCAATACACTAGAGACTGAGACGTGCCGGACTCTGCTTTATAATATCGGAGATGCTTTCTTCTGCCTGTTACATACATTTGCACGACTTTAGTATAGCCATTTTACTCTTCGAGTAACGGGTATAAAACCGTTTGTCAAAATCAATTACTATTTTTGTGTAATTAAATTGTTGGCGAGGCATTAAAATTGATCCCCAAACTACCCTTAAAAGAACTGCGCGGCAAACTGAATGATACTATCAGGATCAGACCAAAGACATTTCAATAACATGTAATTAGTTCACAAATAAAAAAAGATTATGTATGTGTGGTTTGGTGACCTGTTTTTGATTTTAGTCAATGTTACAACTGGCTAGCTCAAGGTCTTTCTTGGTTGATTATAAGCCTTTTTATAACCAACACAAACCAACAGATTAATTAACAACATTTTGGAATAGCAATTGGGTATGTCCGTACAACGATCGCTGTTTCGAGAATAACCAAATTCTCTCATCAGCGGACTTGTTTTGCTGTTCACACTTCAACCAAACAACCAGTTAGTATTTATACTCTGAAAATGGGCGAATAAAGACATAGGAATTACTCTATTATAAATTCGCAGCCCGAATTTCGGCTATGGTTTTTTGTTTGAAGATGTTTGTTTACCAATTTGTTGTAATTAATTCTGTTGCTTATGGCTGCTGCTAGGTGGTTGGGCTATCCGTCCAATGATCCTCCTTAGCAGGGCCACGAGTTTTTTTGTAAATACACAAGGTATTTTTGCTTGTTTTATAATAGGGAAACCGTTTTTGGTTTTTATTACAAACATTATGGCGTGCTGACCATTATTTATATGTATGTGGGGTTTGGTGACCTGTTTTTGATTTTAGTCAATGTTACAACTGGCTAGCTCAAGGTCTTTCTTGGTTGATTATAAGCCTTTTTATAACCAACACAAACCAACAGATTAATTAACAACATTTTGGAATAGCAATTGGGTATGTCCGTACAACGATCGCTGTTTCGAGAGAAAAGATTACTATTTTAAACTTTACTAACAGGACCGACTTCCAATGAAACAAATTAAATTGAAACAGTGCTTGTTTTATTAACGATTTTACTTTTTATGTGGCATGGCGGGAAATGCATTCAAAATAAATTATGATTTCCAATTTAATTTACAATTGTTGGATTCTATGCCTGCATGGCCTTAACAAATGAAATATCCTAGCGATGATTGTTTTATGACAATGTATGTAATGAGTTCGAGTTGCTTGTCATTTTAATTGAATATTGAATTGAAAATTTGCGTGGCCTATAATTTTTTTTCCCTGTGTGTTGGCATTTAATTAAAGGACGGAAATGAACAATTTAATTAATTTATTGCCCATAAGCAGAAAACGATTTTTAGGTCTTATATGTGGCATATTACATACATATGTTAATTAGATATTTGTTTATCAAAATAGCTGATAAATAAAATGCAATGGGTGAAACTCCAATCTTCTATTTAACCCCAACTGGTCGACTCCCATACATAAATTCGCAGACAGGCGCTAATTATGCTCAACATTTTATGGCTTAAGTAACGCCGGCCAGCCAAAGCTGAGGATAAGGATCACACTTGAGGGTTGGTGGTTATATACATGTTGCAGTTGTTGAACCGGCGACTCTTTGTTGCTAATCACTTTACGACACGCAAAGCTTAGCACAACAATTTTTGCGTTGCCTAACCCACAGTGAAACTGAAACCCCCCAATATATATAAATGAAAATAAATTATTGTATTTACAAGCGGCTGGCAAACAGCCCGAGAGCCACCCAATTGTGCATGCAAATATCAAAGCTGCTCTATGCAAATAAATTGAAGCTAATCTGACAAATATTAGGCTGTAGAAGAAGAGTTAGCAATTAAGTTTAAATTGATTAAAATTTTTTTAGTTATTTAGTTATAGCAATTAGTTAGGTTTTAGTCATAAGCAATTTATTCTTTTAAAATTGGCTCCATTAAACTTGATAGCTTTATTCAAGTCTCATGTCCACATTTATCTTTCGATGCCATCGCAAATATTTTCATCATCGTCACTCCGACGCCCCAAAAAGTATGCTACATGAAACGCAGACAGAGAAAGAGCGATTCGACAAGCGATTTCAGCAACACTTTGCGATAAGCTAACGCAAACTGCAAGTCCAAGCAACGAATTTCAATCGATTTCCGTTTAGCAAACGATGAACCACTGAAAAAACGAAAAAACAAGCGGGTTGCCGCTGTCGCTGTTGTTGTTGATATTGTTGCTTCTTCTCGGTACTTTCACTTTGCTGTTTGCACGTTTGCGTTGTTATCGTTTGTTTTGCTGTTGTGCAAATTATTACATTGACCCAGTAAGCAGAAAAGTTTAGCACACGCGTGTGTGCGGAAAAAAGGAAAAGAGACTAAAACAAAGCGAACGTCCCAAAGTGGACGAAGATGATGACTTATTTATAGGCCAAATCAAAGCAGGAGTCCTTCTTGGCCATAAAATGAAATTTAATTGCGGTAACAGCCACAAAAAGTAATTAACTTATTTTCCCTTAATTGTTTTTAATGCGTTTGCCATAAATCTTACAAAGGTTATAAACTGAAGCGAAATTCAAATTTGTTTACCAGATGGCCAGAAACCAGCTCCAGAGGCTCGTTAGGCAGTGCTGGAGGAAAGCTAAAAGATCTGCTTACATGTCTTAACATTGCTATTTCATTTGAGTTGTTTAAACCAGGGATTAATCCCGAGTCGAATTTCGGTTCCTGTACATCCCGAAATAAATGTTTCGGTTAAACGTTCCATTTCCACCATAAGGTCCACCAAGGCCAAAAAATTAAAAGTGCACATTTAAACACTCTGTTTTATCCAATTTTCAATTCTGAGGGTACAAAGGGTTCTAAAAGAATGCATAAGAAACCATGAAAAACTATGTGATTGCAATTAACTGTAAGTTTTTGTTTCGCATAATAACACAATAAATATAATGATTGGAAAAATTGTCTTGTTCGCAATGTCCCGTATCGAATCGTATTTTATTCTGAAATAAAAAATATAAAGAAAATTTCTCAATCAAATAAATTAGTTCACAAATAAAAAAAGATTACTATTTTAAACTTTACTAACAGGACCGACTTCCAATGAAACAAATTAAATTGAAACAGTGCTTGTTTTATTAACGACTTTACTTTTTACAGCTAAATTATTCAACAACATTTAAAAATTAATCGCACTAAATGGTTTTTGGCAGATTTCGCTGAGTTTTGCTTTAATATGGATGGCCAAAAACACCACTTCCACATTTTGTCGCGTGCGAATCGCTTTTTGATTGGCTTTATCTTGGAACCAGGACTAGGTGTGCTCTCTACTTTACCACTAAATAAAGTGCTTTAAAAGTAAAGTACGGTAAAATTGGCTCAAACACAGCACCTCTAGGAGGGCCAGGGCCAAGCTTCTCTCAATCTCTTGGCGTGTGTGCTTATAATTTTTCGCACAATAGAAAGGGACCTACAGTTTAACGCCGAATCCGAACGGCAAAATATTTAGAGAATTGTTGCTTTTTAATGGCTAGTTACTTCACAGCTGGCGGCAGTAAGCTGGTGAAGGTGATCGGGTGCGTAAAAGCTTTTTTCAAAAGAAAGAAAAAACTTTTTCTATTAGATGGTCCGAGGCGGGATCGAACCCACAACCTCCCGCTCCAGCAGCCACACATACAACTGGAACGCCACGACCGAAAGTGCTTTGAAAGTGCTATAAGTTAAAGTACAAAAAGAAAACTGAAATCATTTTAATTTGACTTCTATTTCACTTTAAATGCGTACGACGGTCACGTTCGACATCATGGAAATACCTATATCGGGTTTTAGTATATTTTGGTATTCGGCTCCGATACGGTACACGGTACAAAATCCAAAATCATTTTATTTGTGCGTAGGCAAAACGAAACCAAATTCAACATAAAAGTACCAACATCTTGAAATTAATCGAAAAACGAGAGCGTAAGATAAATTCGGTCCTGCCCGACTTCGATATACATGTTAGCCGAAAAGTATGCAACATTTTCATAACTCCGCTATTTATTATTCGATCTTTATGAAAATTTCAGGGATTATAGACATTGCGAATTTAATGTGAGTTTAAAATTTGATATTGAGATCTTAAAAACTGTGTGTGTGTGTTATTCAACATTTTTGTATTGTGGGGGCGGGCGTGGGCGTGGAAAAAATTTTGAATCAATCTTGCACAATTTTTTTAAAATCGGCCAATTTGAACTCCAAGAAAGACTCGCGTCCCAGGGCATAACATGCCAGGGATACGCAGATGACATCGTTATCCCTGCAAAAGGAAGGTACGAAGAAACCATATGTGACATAGTCCAAAGGGGACTGAAAGTGGCGTCCGATTGGTGCAAGGAGGTTGGGCTCAACCTAAACCTAGCAAAAACCATCGTTGTACCGTTCACTAGAAGATACAAACTCAGTAGAATGAGGCCAATACGTCTTTCCGGTAGCCTCATAACACCGGAAAAGGAGGTCAAATATCCTGGCGTCGACTACGACAACAGGCTAAAATTTGACAAGCACATAGAGAATTCTCTCAGTAAGTGTACTAGGGCGCTATACACATGCAGGAGCATAGCCGGAAAATCGTGGGGCATAGCACCACACATACTCCGGTGGCTATACCTCATTGTGGTGAGACCGATGCTCACGTATGGAGCTGTCGTGTTTGGAGATAGAGCAAATCTTCTCACTGTAAGGACGCACCCTCTAGTACGGCTGGGTTTAGCCACTCTATGTTCGTCAACCCAGCGTTGCTCTTTGTACGGTGATGCGTCGGGCCGCCTGTCAAATTGTAACATGGGCCGAACGCTAAACAGAGAGAGAGAGAGAAGGCGTACGCTCTAATTTTTTTCCGTGAGAAAGCGTGTGCAAAGAATAGGAAAGGACTTCAAAAAAAATGTATATCAATCCTCGAACACCCTTTCAGCAAATATTTCACAGCATGCCAGTGGAATGCATTATGGCTCTCCATGCACGGCATTGGGTTAAAAGAGCGTCGCTTATGGCGCTCCATGCAAGGCTTTAGGGCGAACGAGGGTCGCTGAAGTCGGTACATACATGGCATTGGGTGTAACGAGCGACGCTTATGTCGCTTCTCTACATGGCATCGTGTCGAACGAGAGTCGGTTATGTCGCTTCTCTGCATGGCATTGCGTCGACCCAGCGTGCATGGAGAGCCGTTAACGTATTGAGCGGACATCGCCTTGAAAAATACGTCAGTCGAGCCCATTGGGAGGGAAATAAGCGAGCGTCAACGACAGTCACAAAATCGTCGGCGAAACGTTGATACAGCGTGGTTCGGCCGTACTAGAGGGCAGTTGCAAAAGCTGCAAAGGCTGGCATGTGTGTGCATGACCGGAGCCATGCGTACCTGTCCGACAGCGGCCCTAGAAGTACTGATGGAGCTAACACCACTCCACCATACCATCTGCTTCAAGAAAAAAGCTCAGACTGACTGCATAAGCAGTAGGCAGGAACTACGTAGTAAGCCTGAGGGACTCTGAGAGGTTGGAGAAGGAAATCCATATAATTCTTCAACTCAGAAACAGATGAGATGGTGGCAGAGTTCCACTTCGACTGGAACTTCTCTGTACACAAAAGTAATAAGAGAGATTGGACCTCACTAGAAGAGACATACAAAATGCAACCACACACAATTCAGTGGTACACAGACGGATCTTTGACACCCCAAGGAGCTGGACTTGGGGTAGCAGGACCTGGAACGAAAAGGTTTGAGTCAAAGTGAGAATCTGCAAGCATGTTTCAAGCCGAAGTAGTTGCTATCTCCCATTGCGCAGACCTCAATATGGAGAAAAACTTCCATAATGAAAAATTTATATCTTCGGATAGCCAAGCAGCGCTCAATGTGCTTTTCAGCAACAAGTTCACCTCTAAGCTAATCTTAGAGACAAAGAACAAATTGGACCAACTAGGTAGCAGGAACAACCTGTCCCTACGCTGGATACTGGGACATAAAAACATCGCCGGAAACGAAATGGCCGACGAAGTGGCACGCAAGGGTGCAGCCACTGCAATGGTAGGACCAGAACCCTACTGTGGCATAGGCCAACACACCATTAGGGATCTCCTTAGAAAGGAAGAAAATACGCTTAGAACAGCCTCCTGGGTAAACACCAGGGGCAAGAGACAAGCAAAAGCATTAATAGTGTAGTTGGATAAGGTATATTAAGGTCCATCTATACACGGCCACTCTGGCAGCCAGTTAGTTTAATCTAGTACATTCTATATTTATATTGTCATATCTATTCGTTTATTAGTTCTTGCTTTATCGATATACAATCTAGCCGATAAGTATGTAAGCACTCATTGTTATCGATAAGTTCTGGAGATTACCAATAAACTCAAGCCGACTCAGTCCTGATTGAGCATCGAACGAGAGTACAAGCGTGTGTTTTAAGTTCTCCACCAAGAGTCATTTGGTCATATGGTCGGGCGTGGCGTGCCAGTTGTATGTGTGGCTGCTGGTGCGGGAGGTTGTGGGTTCAATCTCGCCTCGGAACATCTAATAAAAAGTTTTTTTCTTTCTTTAAAAAAATAGGCTTTGCACTTCCGGTCACCTTCACCAACTATTGGCACCAGCTGTGAAGTAACTAACTAGCCATGAAAAAGCTTCTCAAAACTTTGCCTTTTGGATTCGGCGTTAAGCTGTGGGTCCCCCTTCTCTTGTGCAAAAAAACCATAAGCACACACGTCAAGAGATTGTGAGAAGCTCGGCTTGTGGCCCTTTGGGCTGTGTAAAGCCATTTTACATTTACTAATTGTTTGTTTCCGAACACAACGTAAAACGTCTGCCGTCAAACCTTTTGCGAATGGTTCTAAACGTTTTTTCCATATTAAGAATTTCGTTTGCAATCGTTTTTTTGCGTTCTCCGTACCGTGCTTAAGCCCTGTTCTGAGAAGCGGAAAATGTAGCACGTTAATAGCCGATTTCCAAATACGCGAGTTCCGTCATCGATTGCATGATTTTTCAATAAAACCTCAAAGGTGTTTCTACTGTGTTCAGCGTCCACAACAGGTGATCTGGTCTGTTTTGCGGATCAATCAAAAAGAATTTAAGTCACATTGTTTTGCTAAATGAAATTGCTTCTGCAGATAAATAAAAATGTTTTGCAAGCGTTGCGTACGAGGAGTCCCACCGACGTAGCATTTGCCATTTGTAAGCTAGAAACAATTACAATAGTATTCCAGTTTTGATTTCTTTATTATTTCTAGCTGGTTCCTTTCAAAATACACACGAATTTCAAGGAAATCTTTCCTGTGGATGACAAACATTCCAGATTTTAGTGCAGTAGGACGGTTTGCTATCCAAATTCAGATGGCCTAATTTTATTCCCAAGTGGTGGGCGTTCTGTCGGATGGCACACACTTTACATGCTTCTTTTTAAAACAATTATAAATGACCTTATGAAGTACTAGACCATTTGCAAATAATTGCATCCCTACCTGTACTTTTTGGTCCCGCCTCGGACCATCTACACACCCGATCACCTTCACCAGCTACTGGCGCCAGCTGTGAAGTAACTAGCCATGAAAAAGCAAAAATTCTCTACCTATTGCCGTTCGGACTCGGCGTTGAACTGTAGGTCCCTTTCTCTTGTGCGAAGCACACACGCCAAGAGATTGAGAGAAGCTTGGCCCTGGCCCTCCTGGACGTGCTGTTTGAGCCAATTTTACTTTACCAAGAGTCATTTGTCTCCCACAATAGTCGACCACAACCTGAAAAGGTTCCAGAAATTAATCCAACAAGGAAGAATGCCCTCAGGATCCTGACAGGGCTCTACACGGGCCACTGCAGGCTGCGGGGTCTCCTGTACAATCTGGGAATAGTAAACACCCAACTATGTAGATACTGTGAAGAGAAGGAGGAGTCCTTAGAACATATACTAGCCCAAGGCGATGCTCTAGCGAGGCGCAGATTCAGCAGATTTGGGGAACACAGCTTACGCCCCAACAAGATAAGTAACCTAGAACCCACGAAAATCCTGACATACGTACACTAAATAGGGCTGCTAGGAGAGTTGTAAACTAAGTATGGGGGCACAATAGATCATTATTGGTCGCAGTGCGCTATTCCCCAACAACAAAACTAACTATGACTGTCTTGGTTCTGAGCATAAAGAGATTTTTTTAGTTTTTTGTCGCCAATCTTTCGTTTAGGGCGTCGAAGATGACGCCCTTGATGATGAGCAACATCAAGATCTTTACCATATATTGCTTTAACCTTTGCCAGTGCGTCTTGTCCTTGGCACATAAGTGTGTTGCTGTTGTTGAACGGCATCCAGTTACCATCGATGTTGATACTTTCATTGTGCATATAAACTTTCCGAGTCCTCATCAGCAGGCGGGGTTAGTGTCCACAGCATTGTGAATTAAATACGAAAAATTAAAATACAAGAAGTGCCAGTATATGTAAGTATTTAAACAATCAACATTATTGTTTGTATTATTAATTATTTATTTTGAAAATTCAGAAAGGAGGATCGAGATTAAATAAAAATCATCCGATTAATATGGAAAGTACAAAAGCTACTTTTATGGAGCTATAATGGAGGCAAATGATCCTAACATTATAAATTAATTAATTAATTAATCTGATTAAATACTTACAGAATTTGATTTAAATAAAAAGTTGTACAAATAAATATTTTTTGTTTGAATATTTCATATAAAATCATATGTCTAGCATGTTTTTTATGCCATCCAAAATGCATGCCGCATGCATGGAATATTCTCTTCCGACGGATGTACATCTCTAACCGTTCTTTGAGAAAGAGAAATTGAAAGGGAAAACCGAACGATTCACGAAGTTTAAAGTAACAATCAAAACAGATGCTAAAATACCTTTCCTAAGAAGCACTTTGAAGTTTTCAAAATAGTTTATAAAAGCGAATGGAACTTTTCAGTTTTGGGAACTACTTCTTTGGTGAAAAAGAAGCTATAAAGATTTACATTATTCATGGTGTCAGGCCCGTTTGGGAAGGCAATCATAAATATCCAAAATGACTCAAAACACAGAAGCAATGCCTTTCATTGGTGTTTCCGTGCAGTGCTACTCTCAAAGGAGCATATTGTATTGTAAAGTCCAATATAGATACCGAATACATTCAATGCGGCAATGATTTTGTCTGTTTTGGAATAGTTTCGGACAAGGAAATTGTTGGAAGAAAATGAAAATCCAATTGAATATGAATATTTTGATCAAACTGATTACAATACAAAACATGTCTCCAGCAAAGAGGCCCTAATAAATTTACTCCGCGAGAACTTTTCTGATAATGATATAATCTCTTCAAAGGCTTTTGAACACGTTGAGGACCTGATTTTGGAAACTGCTTAAAGAAAACAACCACCTAACGAAACAAGTGAGAAAGTCGGTCAAGCCCGACTATAACATACTCTTTACCAGTTCCATTTTTTTGGTTAACTTATGTATCATAACTTGTGTATCGATCATCCGATCTTTATCATTCCTTCAGCAAATCGATAAATAATTTTGATTTCTATATATCTCTAGAAGGAACGAACAATCTATCATCAAAACTGTGGGAGATATGTCTTTTGCCAATTGCGGGGGCGGGAGGGCGATTGCATACTTTAAAGGGCATTAATCACAATAAATTTTGTGTGTATAAACGTAGTAAATGACTGCCTAACATTTCTCGATAATATCTAGAAATTATTTGAGGTTCCTCGAATATCACATCCATTAGCAGCTGCATTGCGTCAGCTGATTGACACAATTTCTGTCGTATATGACTCACTATTGTCTCTAGGAAATCATAAACAAATTACCGACGCTATTTTCATTCACTTAATCTTGACCAATGTTGAGTATAAAACTAAAGCCAAATAGGATGAACATTTAGATTTTTCAAAATTGCCTGAGTAAATAGAAAGTTTCAGTAACTGGGGAAGAAGCTTGCAAATCTAAACAAACCAAGACCAATAATGAGGGTAGCCAGATAAATGTAATCGAAATGCAAACCATTCGCTCAAATGCACCACTCAATCAAAAGATTCCAAAGATTACCTTTGCTCATTCTGCAAGGCAACAGAACACAACATCCAAGTATGTCCGTTATATGCAAATCTAACAGTTCAGCAAAGATTTGAATTTGCAAAGAGGATTCGTTATGCATAAACTGTTTAAACAAAGGTCATAGTTCTTCCAAATGTAAAAGCAAGAAATGTAGAATCTGTCAAAAGCCGGACAACACATTGCTACACAGGTTCCAAGCTTCACAGCAGTGTACCCAATTAGAGCAAGAATCTCAGACAACTTCTTATGCAGTGCCTGCTTCATCGCCAAAGAAAGTCATTCTAGCAACTGCAATCGTTCGTGTCAAACATCAGGATGGAGGATATGTACTTCCTAGAGCTCTGTTAGACTCTGGGTCTCAAATTAACTTTATGACCGAAAAACCTTCGAACAAACTTCAGTTAAAACGCGAAAGAGTGTATCTAAAGGTGCTTGGAATTGGCCAACTTCATGCTGAAGTCAATAAAAAAGTTAACACCTCCGTAAAGTCTCCACTAAACAATTTCGAGTTCTCTACGTCGTTCTGCATTTGGAGAACAATAGCAGGTTTCCAGCCAAGTCAGCAACTCCGTTTGCCTGAGTATAAAATGCCTGATAATATAGAGCTTGCAGATCCCGATTTTTACCAGTCCCAGAGAGTTGATCTGCTACTAGGTGCTGAGAATTTCTTTGAGTTGATGTCAGTCGGTCAGATAAAGCAGAACCAAGAGAGCCCTACGTTACAAAAGACACTACTGGGCTGGGTGGTCTCAGGTACATACAAGCAGCTTAAATCGATTGAATCATCTTGAGCCATTTCAAGTTGGGTTTGTCATGAGGAAAACTTTCAAAATATAGATAGGACACTGCAGAAGTTTTGGGCTCTCATAGAGCTACCGTCACGTTCAAAGACTACTGTCTCTCCTAAAGAGCAAGAGTTATGCGAGCAGCATTTTTTAGAGAATACAAAAATCTTGCAAAATGGTCGATTTGAAGTTCGACTTCCACTTAAAGCTGCTCCATGTTCATTGGGGACATCATTCGAAGTGGCTAAACGCCGTTTTCTGTCATAAGAAAAACGACTACAACAAAAACCTGAATTACGAGAGATGTATGTATATAAATTTCATGGAAGAATATCTGAAGCTTGGGCATATGTCAATTGTCAACACAAAGATTCCTTCTTCTCCACACTACTTTATCCCGGATCAATGTGTTGTTCGTCCGCGAAGTACGTCAACCCAGTTGCGCGTTGTTTTCGATGCTTCATCTCAAACATTGTCACAAGTGTCTCTAAATGACATCTTGATGGTAGCACCAACAATACAAGAAAGACCTTGTCAACGAAGAAGACCTAAATTACAAGCTCGTAGTGTGGAGAAGATATCCATCTGACCCGTTGCAAATATGCCAATTAAATACAGTGACATATGAGACTGCCCCAGTCCCGTTCTTAGCAATCAGATGCTTGTCAACGA
>JBAMBO010003263.1:0-100394 GCA_037044535.1 Lordiphosa magnipectinata | reverse complement strand
CAGCTTATTTCCAAATAACTTCTACATTGTTCATGCAGCAATCTGACGTGTGGATATTGAAATCCTACACGCGCTCTAAATCAGGACTGAATTCTTACATTTAGAAATCTAATCTCCACGCGCGAAGTGTAGGTTTTCTGCACGAAAAGTGTAGCGTTCTCATTTCAACACGTGGCGTATAGCTTTTCTGCACGGCGCGTGGGTTGGTGGTCCTCTTCTGCACTGAGATGATGCGCATAGCGAAATAATTGAGCTTTCAAAATAGCAACAAAACAAAAATAAATAAATAAAAAGTGAACAGTAATTTTTTTTCTTTTTTGTGAAGTGAAAATGTGTGATTTCTACATTAAACGTTTGTGTAGCATTTCTGCACGGCGCGTTTAGATATTGAAATCCTACACGTTTCGTGTAGCTTTTCAACATGTCGCTTATAGTTTTCTCATTACATTTTCGTCTAGCTTTTGCATATTTTTTATCCTTTTTTTTTTACTTTTTCCAGTGTATTGAAGGGTCGGTGGCGATTCTAGATAATATTCGTGTGCTGAACACGAATCTGTTTTCAAAAATGGTCCATCACTTCAAGATTTTTAGGAATTGGAACTTAAAGATTCAAACTCTGACAAAACTTTGACTCTTTTTATACCCGTTCTGTGGAGAACCTGTAATTTTGGGTTGATTTTCTTTGATATTATCGGAGAGAACTACTCCTTAACTTTGAATTAAACTATCCCAAACAATTCTACGATTTTTCCAGTGAACATAATCCATATTTAGTAATTGTATCTGAGTTTACAAAAACCCAATATATTATGGCTGCCCCAAAGTATGCAATGGCTATTGTTGAAAATTTTCATTGAAATTCTATAGAAATTACTAGCCGGTTGTACTGTTTCTACAAGGCATACTTTTGTGCAGTAGACAGTTTGGTAATTTTATTATTCTCAAGACTATGTATTCAAAATGGTATATTTTTGCTTAAAAAAATCGTACAATTCTTTGGGATAGTTTATTTTGAAGTTAAGAAATATAATTTACTATAATACCAAAAAAATAAATCAAAACAAAAGTATAGATTCCGCAAAAAACTCGTCTGAAAAGTGTCAAAATAGGCATTTTTTTGCTCAAATTACTTTAAGCTCAAATTACTTAAAAATCTCGACGTGATGGACCATTTCTGAAATAAGATTCGTGTTCAGCATACAAAAATCATCTAGAATCAACACCAAGCTTTCAATATACTGGACCTTGTTGCCTAGTGTTATTTTTGTGAAAAAGAATGATCCCCATCTGATAAGTCGTTTATGCCTTATTAAACCAAACTGGTACAGACTTTAACTGCCCACCACGTCGAGGATTTTCAGGCAATCTAACTGCTTTCATTGTTTTTTCTATCTATTTCATCTGCTTAGAAAAAAAAGGCGAGCTATAATCAAGTTCAAAAACATTTATTTGATCTTGACCTTCGGAATGAAATTTCAAGAACGAGTCATACTAGATTCTACTTGAATGCAGTACGAAAGGATTGGAACAGTCCTAAAAGGCTTGGATTAATCTGAAAATGGTTATGGTATGGATCCTACTTGAAAATCAAATGATCCTGACTCGAGATTGAAGTAAGTACAGAATTCCACTGTCAAAGCGTAAAATCGAACAGAAACAGAAAGCAAGTTTGAAACTGAGAAAGAAAAGGGTACACACATACACAAATTTTTCTGACAACACAGCAGCTATTGGTGGTGTGGGTTTTATGAGTCGGTTTTTGGAAGCGAGAACATTTAACTATTGCGATTTCGCATGTTTTCGAAATTGAAAACGGAAACAGTCCTGTAATATTTGGTATTTGACAAAATTCGAAAAAAAGACGCATCCTCCTCAAACAAAATGCGAGATTGTAAGTTTCAGTAGATTCTGCCCTTCTTTGATATACCCGGGAAAGAAATGATAAATAGCCTTTCCTTACCCTTAAATACAGGACAAAACTTGTGGTTCTTAAGGAAAAGTCAAAAAGTAGGCAACATATTTTTTATTAATGGATACCGCCTTCTAATTCCAAATATATGACAAATAGTCATATTCTTATAGCTTCACTTCTTATTAACGGATCTTTATGAACATTACAAAGATTAAAGATATTGTGAATATTAATTATGAGATCGATATCTTAAAAATTGTAAAAGTTGTGGGGTTAGGAGGGACGAAAATTTGAAACCACTTTGATCTGAGAGCACACAATAAGAGACTACATTTCAAATTTGTTTGCTGTACTTTAAGATCTAGTTATTCATAAAGACAGACGGACAGTGCTATATTGACTCGGCTGTTTATGCGGATCAAGAATATATATATTTTATGGAGTCGGAGATGCTTCCTTTTGCCTGTAACATACTCTTTGAGTAAAGGGTATAACATAAGCGCCATTTCCATTGACTACGAAACTGTGAGGCCTTTTCCCCGAAAAAGTTCTAGCACAAGCACACAAGGAGGTCATCTGTTTTTTAAATATCATATATGTCTTTAAATTATTTTCTTGATCAAAATTAAGATTCAAAAGCCGCATCCACGCTTATAATGATATCACTTACTTGTACAAATTTCAATCGTTAAACAAATATTTAAATTATTCATCACACATACCTGAAATTAGAAGAAAATACATTTTAATATCATTGAATAAAAATTGGTTTCCAAGTCACTTTAAAGCTTACAAATTACTACAATCAATTTATTATTATTATTATTGTTATTATTCATTTATATAAACCCCGCAAAGTCCAAATAAGGTTATATATTTGTCATTTTCTGGTTCCTATCTTTCATTCAGTGTTTGCTTTTAATGGCTCATTGATATTTTTAGCAAAATTCAAACATAATTTGAGCAGTAGCCCCAATCAATGCTTTAATTGAAATTGCAGTCTCTCTCAGTTCCTATATTTTATTTGTGATAAGATTACGGAAAAACTGATTAGATGACTTGGAAAAAAAAAATAACAACTGATAAAGCTTGAAGGTTTTGCTTTGTGTTGTTTTGAAAATTCACTTTTTTATAAGCTGATCAAGCAAACAAAAAAGCGAATCTGGTTGCTTGTAATTTTCCATGTGGCAATTGAATGCAGCCAAAGACTAGTTCTGTAAGAGATGGCTGCTATGGCTATATAATAATTATTATTGATAAGAATTGGACTATGGAAAACTTTGTTGGTAGACTTGCATGAAGAAGCTTTTGTGGAAAGATTTTATTGATAATAATGTACGAGTGATAATTGGGCTACTAATAGGGTTAAGTGTTGGTGAAACACAGCTCCTGTCAACTACCCTCTGTAAGTTAAGTTAATAAGAAAGTTAGCTTTTATTGACAAATTTAACAAAAGTGTGAATGTTGTGTGCTTATTAAGTATTATTTTTTACATCACAGAAACCTAGAAAAGCCTTTACTGTACCTTACATTGTAATGGTTAAGAAGTGGAATACATAACTTTGTTGGGGTCGTACTCAACCATACGTACTTTGGAATGCTAAGTTGGCTAGGGGGCAAAACTTGGTGTGAATAACTGGAGCCAGCTCAAAAAATAACTTAATTAAGAATCTGCCCTCGGAGTGATACTTTTTGGTTTTTTGGTTTAGAATTAATCTTAATTTCTTTTAAGTCTTATTTGATTAAGTTTAGTGACCTCATGTCACTGACTTCGACTTGCCCGAAGGGGAAGAAATGTTTAATAGCCTTACTATATGTTAGTTAACAGACCACTAACATTAATATCAACTTACTAACATAATGTTAGCAGACAGCGCATGCTGTCCCAACATATGACAAAAGTTATTGCATTTAAGGAAAAGTCTAAACGTAGTCAACATATTTTTATTAACGGTCATCGATCCCAAATATATGAAGAAACCTCCAATCACACCATAAATGATCATTCATTAGGAAAATCTTTAACGCCATAGCAACATGCGGCTTTTTTCCCAGAAGATGGAAGAAGTCTGTCATCGTTATGATATCAAAACCTGGAAAGACAAAACCCAGGCCTCATCTTATAGACCAAAAAACCTCCTGTCTTGTTTCAGTAAGCTATTGGAGAAACTGCAACTGCTATCATCCCATCAATTTTGAGAGAAAACACGGTACCACAATGCAAACAGTACTGTAGTGCAGTATTTCTTGATGTTGCCCAAGCATTCGACACAACTTGGCTAGATGGACTTAAATATATATCTCTACTACACGCGTTCCTTGGGTCTTTTCTAACAAATCAAATGTATGCTGTACGATCTAACGATTTCACTTCAATAGAGTTTAAGCTCAACAATGTTCTAATTCCTGGAAAACAATGCAGATAAGAGGCTGACTTGGAAGAGGTAAATTTGAAACTTGAATTGAATTAATGAACTCCCGCTCTCCCCTCAGCTAAGAGCTAAAGAAATTGTTGTACAGCAGTACCATAAAATGAAATTAGCCTGGCGTAGAACTATGGATTAATGCATGTTTATCCAGCATTGTAATTATCTTATCGTAAGAGCAGTAACCGGCGCACCTAGATATATTTAGACCGAAAACATCCACAAGCATCTTAATATAAGGTCCATAAGGGGCCAAAAAGCATACCCTATGCTCACGCCGCGCACGTATAGAACATACGCATAGCTTATGGCTAAACGTAGTGCAATAACTACTTAATATGTGTTCTCTCTTCACTTTCTCTCCTAAGATTCTTAAAAATTCGAACGCAACAAGAAATATATGTTTGTGTCATCTTAAATGTAGATTTTGTTGTTGGGGGGACGAGTGATTTAGTGTGTATCAGCAGGCAATAATCAGGTTTCTCTTTCTTGAAATTGTTGTTGCTTAGAAATAGTTTATTCATTTGTATTGGTATCTAGAAAGCAAGAAAGGTTCGGAGCGCTAAAAATTATGTGTCTGAAAAGAGCCGAGCTTAGGTCGTTTATGGAGTAAACACATGAATTTGAGGGCTTTCGGAGCACATTCAGTGCTCTTTAAGCACGGACTCATAAAAAGCACTTATGTCTGCACATTTTCGGAGTTGCACTCCAATATGCGTCTGAAAAGAGCCTTTCAGTAGCCCTTCAAGTGCCTAGAAACGTAATTTTAATGTGTATTTTATGAGGTTTTTCTATGCTTCATTGGGAGGGTGAAAGCACTTATATCTGTGTCAGAGAAGAGTCCGATTAAACTCAGAAAACTTCCGCATTAAGTGCGACCGTTTTCATAGAAAAAACGCTCATTCCAAACTCTTTATTGTGCACATTATGAATGCGCATAAAAAGTGTCGGAAAACGCACATATTGCTTGCTGGGTGGCCACACCTGGCTAAAGAATAAAGACCCAACAGCCCAGCGACCAATGTAAGGGCCGTTCAATCAATCATCCTTCTTTAGCCGAAGGAATATTGTTATATATTCTAAATTTTAAGATTTCAATACTTATTCAGGCATGTTCTCAATTCCACTTTCAAGGCAACTTTTCGAAAGTGGAATAAATTCATGTTCTCGCCAAACCAAAACGAAAAAGTTTTGCTTGTTGGTCGGTGGAATGAAAAGTAATTGCCAAATAGCGCAGTCTTACTGACACTATATGTACATTAAATGGTTGTTCACAACTGAACATGCGATCCTCGCAATTAAAACAAGAAGACGTTACAAAATATGATCACACTTCAATATGACCATTTCCAAAAAAAGCTATACTTTTTGTCACGTTCGACAGCAATTATCTTGGAAACGGAAAATTGCCCAAATTCAGCCTTAGCACAAATAATAGGACTTATTAAAAGATATAAGTAAAGCCTATTTAGACTTTCATTTAGACTTTTATTTACTTTAAATGTGTTCGATGGTCCCATTCGTCAGAATAGAAATGCCCATATGAGACCAACTTGAAAAGGTCAAACTAGGTCGAGGAGAAACAGTGCTTTCCCACGTCTACAAGCACATGCGTTCAAGAGGGGAAATGCAGGACAAGAAAGGATAAATATTAAATAAACACATATGTATTAATTTAGTAAGCAAGAGCAACCACACTTATTTTAAATAGGCAAGTAAGATGCTCAAGAAAGAGATGTAATACAATCTGTCAACTGAGTATACAAGAAACAAATGTATCACATGTAATCAATAAGGACAAGTATATTTATAATTACGGTTGTCTCATATATTAGGTACATAAGTTAAGTCTATTAAAACCAGCAACCAAGCCATAATAAAGATCAGTTCCCAACAGTTACGCGATTGTGTTATAAGTTAGGGATTCGACAATTGAACGAATACTTCTGCTAAGTTACTGAGCTTTACGAGCGGCTCTCCTTGAACTAAAAGAATAAGTTGCACATCATTTTTTATAATTCTGTGATCAATTTAGAAATTGGATTTGCATTTAAGTCATTCAGGCCAGTTCCCGTTTAAGAATTCGATTGATCGGATCTGCTAAGAGTTGTGATTTCTATGAAACGATTAAAGAATTCTGGAGAATCTTTTTGTCGCAAAGAGGGTCGAATAAAGGTAAATGGGATTTTAAAGTTAAGAACTGAAGACGACAGTCGGTATTTCGAAGCGAGTATACTTAACAATTCCGATTCCGCATGATTTGATCGAAATCGAAAACGGAAACCAGACTGATAAATTGATTTGCAAAGATGTTTTTTGTTTAATGTGAAAAATTTGGCACTGCCAGCAAAAACGAAAAGTGAATCCTAAAAGTCCGCCTCTCTCGTTTCGGACTGTTCCATTTTTGATCGTTTCACATGGACTTGTGTTGCAGAGAGAACTCTGGTGTATCTAGTGCCAGTCTTGATTGGACAGTTAAAATAGAGCAATTTCGTTTGAAATTGACAATATGAAAATATGCAAAATTAAGTTTCAAAAGTGAATCTATAACGCAGCCCAACAGTGTTTTTGGTGCAGGCCTATTTAATCTGATTATGTTAATATGGATTGCACTGAACAAAACTGCATCATTGGTTTTGTTCTATCAGCTCTTGTTTCCAAGATATACCCGAAAAACCAATTTGTTTGAATTTTTGGCACTCTGGGATTTATGGGGGCCACACTTGCCATAAATATATGGATGTATAAGCCATTTACGACAGAGCACATATCAATGCATCTTTAAAAAAAAAAACAAAGACGCTATATAAGTATAGCAGAAAGTGTCTAAATTGGACTCTGAAGTCAGACAAATCTAGTTTTATGGCAATTTTTTCAAAATAAAACACCGCCTCTTAGCTAGTGTGGATATCGAATTTCTATTGGATCTATTAGGCTTAAAGACCAACAAATGCTTAATTATGAGATTTTTTTTGCATTTATATCAGCTTGTTTGGCAGAGCTATAGCCTGTTTAAACCGAAAATACTTATTTAAATTTATGGGAGGAAAACTAGATTGCCAGTCTAAATCTGTTAGGAACTGTAAAAGTATAGATGATAGGTTCTACATAGACTCAAGTAGCCTTTTCACAGTTCTAATACAAATTTTCAGAGGGAATCTAGTTTTCCTCCCATAAAGTGAAATATGTATTTTTGTCTTAAAGAGGCTGTAACTTTGCCAAATAAACTAATATAAATGGCATAAAAATCACATAATTAGATCACACATTTGGCTATATGCTTAAATAGCTCAAATATTTATCCAATAACCCCGCTAGTTTAAACGGGATGATTTATTAGAAGAAAAAAAATGCCATGAAGTTCAGACAAAGGAGCGGTAAAAAGGTTAGTGAAATCCTAAAGATCTTCCACAATAATCTGCAATGTTTGCTTTGCGATTCTTCTGAAAGTTGGAATAATATATGCATATTTTTTGATTCATTTGCAAAACTACCGAATTTAATGAGAAAAATATTTAGGCTCGAGCTGATATTGTTGAATTTTCAAGCCGAAACTTAATTGGGAGTTTATAAACAAATAGCAGTCTTTGAATTTTGTACTTAGATCAAGTATTTGTATACAATTTAAAGACGTCAAAAAATTATATGATACTATTTAATTCTCCCAAAAAATAGCGCTCAAAAGCTGCTCAACATATTTGCCGCATACAAAGGTAACCCTAAGCTCACCTGGAATAAAGGTTATCACCGATAACCCCAAAAGCTTATCAAGCTCAACTACAAAGTTAGCCAAACGATGCAAATAAGTTGAAAAGTAATTAATAACAAGGGCAGAAATTTTTCCATTTAGAATTGACCACAACCCCCCTTCATATACAACTTGGTTAACGATCATCAAGGGGAGCGCAGCCTAAACAAACTGAGAGAGAGAGATAAAGAGAGGGAGAAAGAGAGCGAGACCAACCAAACCGGCAAACAACACAGCGCAGCAGACGACAAAGCTGAAGCTTTTTTTGATGTGAAGGTTTACAAGTTGGCCTCAGTGTGACAGTGAACGTCGTACTGTTGTGAGTGTTTCTGAGTTGTGGTTGGTGTGTGGTGTTATGGCCCCAGTTGAAGTTAAACAAAAACCCAAACGAAATCGTAAAAAGCCTAGGAAAATTGTCTGAAGGAAGAACAGCAACAGTTGTCCAATATTAAAACACCTGAAATTGAGATCTCTCGTCATACAGCAAAATGTTTGAAGTGGCCTGCCTGATGTTCATTTGCCCTTGGCTTATACTCGTCTTGCTCATGTTCGTCGCCATGTCTGTGCTCTAACAACAAAATGTAGATGAAAAAAAAAATATTGGGCACATTGCAACACTTTTTGGCAGTGTGCCCAACAAATTTGTTACTTTACCTAAAAATATTCCTAAAATTGACCAACAAATTTATTGTTTATTTTGTAAGTAACAACAACAACAGAAAGTGAAATGTGATTTTAAGAATGATGCAAACATTTGTACCTACTATGTTAATTTATATTTAAGATTTAATTTTTTTTTAATAAAAAATAAAAGCAAAACAACAAAATCAACTAATTTGCATAAATTACGCAGAGTCAACAGGTGGTGGGCGGCGGGGGGGAAAGGGGAGGAGAAAATAGATGGCATATTTGTCATATTTCCAGGGTGTGGGCGTATATGTTTAAATGCGTTGCGGCTCATTGACTTGAGTGCAAGACAGAGAAGCAAGAGTTAAGTTGAGGTGAGGTAAGTACCCTAAGTATATGAGTATATGGAAAATTTGTTGACATATTCAATGAAGCGTACGGTTATGAGTACATATAAACATTTAGAGAGGGTGTGAGGTGAATTTAAACAAGTTAGTGCTTAAATTTTGCCATAAACATGTTTACAATCGTTAAAGCTACTTCAAAATTGTGACTAATTTCAAAACATCTTATTAATTTATATTCTGCCTAACCTGTAGGAAGTAAAGCCATAAAACTTTACTCGAATTTTAAATAACAATTTGCATTTCAAGGTTAAAACAACAAAAAATGTTAACCGAACTAAGAACGAAACCTTTTAAATAAATTAATATAAAATAGTAAAAATTAGTTCCATAAATTTTCAAGTTCTTTAGATTTTAGACAAAGTAGAAAGTGAATTGTTTTCTACCGCCAGAATTAAGAGACATCCAGGAAGATGCCAACAACATGATCGAAAAAGGGAACCTATAGTCAAGCAGCTCTTATACTAAGAAAAAAGTAGAACGAATAATTTAAGAAGGAACGCTTTTGAAATCAATCAATTCGTTCTAGAATTTTCAAGAATTTTGCTCTTGAAATCAGGCTAAATACGTTCTCAATTTGGTTTTTATAGGCAAGGGGTGTGACGAGAAGTATCGGAGGGGAAAGAGCAAGCAAACTTTGAGAGAATAGAGTGGATCACGCTCTCACAGTTTCGTTTTGCATTGGAGAGGAGTGTGGGTAGAAACTACTGAGAGGAGAGCGCCATCGCTTATTGAGAGCAGAGCACTGTCGTTGTCAGATGTGAGCAGTCGGCCGTTAATTCATTTAATGTTGATCATTTCGTGTGGTAATAAGTAATCGAAATAAAGACAATGTTAAAATCACCTCAAATAAAATAAAATAACATGAAATAAAAATGTTGTTGTGAATAGTGTGACCTATGTTTTTATACCCTTTTCCCATTTTAATGAAGTTCATGACGTTGTGCAAATGTATTTAACAGTCAGAAAGAAGCTTCTCCGGCCCTATAAAGTATATTATACATTCTTGATCAGCATCAACAGCCGAGTCGATATAGCCAAGTCCGTCTGTCTGTCTGTCCGTCTCTTTCAGGCAACTGAGCGCGTGTGAGTCTGAGCGCGCGCGTGTGTGTGGTGTGTGCGTTTGTGTATGTATGTGTGTTTGAATGTGTGTCTCAATTGAACAGTCTTTTTCGAGTCGTCTGTCTGATTAAAATAGTCGTAGTTGCGCTTGTTTTTTGGTCATAAATGATACTTTAGTCTGGAGAAAATGGTACCATAGCCGCGACTCTTCTTAAAGAGTCGTTTACAAACCGTTTTTCTAATTAGTTTCGACTCATTTTCGAGTCATTTCCGAGTCTTTTTCTAGTCGTTTTTTTAAATCAAAAAATTTAAATAAAATTTTGAATCACATTTTGAGCAAATGCATGGGTCATTTTCGAGTCTTCCTTAAATCGCACATGAAACTAATCTCTTTTTATACTCTGTACCGAAGGTACATAGAGTATATTAAGTTTGTGCAAAAGTATGTAACAGGGAGAAGGAATCGTTTCCGACCCTATAAAGTATATATATTCTTGATCAGCATCAACAGCCGAGTCGATATAGCCATGTCCGTCTGTCCGTCCGTCCGTCTGTCCGTCCGTCCGTCCGTCCGTATGAACGAAGAGATCTCAGAGATGGTAAGAGATAGAGGTTTGACATGTATGGGACATATATTTCTTATACTTGCAGGCAGATCAAGTTTATTTTCAATTTTTGCCACGCCACCCTCCCGCCCCCGCAATTTGGAAAAAACATCATATCTCCTACAGTTTTGGAGATAGATCGTTCGTTCCTTCTAGAGATACCTTGTAAACAAATTTATTTATCGATTTGCTGAAGGAATGATAAAGATCGGATGAACGATACTCAAGTTATGGGCAAAAAACGGCCAGTTAACACCACCCACCCCCCTCCCCCCACCGCCAACAACCACAGCAACATACCCTAACCGTCCAACACAGGCAATCTTAGTGCGAGAGAGAAAGAGAGAGAGAGAGAGAAACTTAGAGAGCGCACCGCGTTGTGCGCGCGGTGTTAACTGGACGTTTGACTCCTGAGCAAATGCGAGTGTGAGGGTACAGAGTATGTTATAGTCGGGCTTGACCGACTTTCTTTCTTGTTTATCATCAAAGGGCTCGAAAAAGACTCACCAAGGTGATTCTTGTTAAAATGATCTTCCAAATGCTTGATGGGGAATGTCTTGTCCACTCGACCATGGCCTGTGTTGCTCGGTGGGCGGCAAACTGCCAACTGCTTACATTCTTAACTATGATTTAGCCGCCAGGTCTCGCCTATGCCTGATAGTCGAGTGAGCTAAAGCGCCGTCATTTGTGTGTGTTACGGTCTTCAAAATCTTAAGTTCAAATCTCAGAAAATTAAGTAAAACTCTTTTATTTTAATTGGATCAAGTACTGAAATTTTTGAATCAAGAACGCCGGGATCAAAAATTTATTCTTGGATCAGGAATTTTCATTCTTACCGTACTCCTGAGATCGAACATTCTTGATCCAAGTATGAAATTCTCTATTTTTTCTCTGAGTGTAGGGCGCCTGACTTTTATCCTTGAATGATTGCTCGGTATTTCAGTCTCTTACTCGTCAGGGTGTTTGGACAGCGGTACATTCAAGTAAGCAAATCAACTGACAAAGTGGCTATACACGGCACCAACAGTCAGCTCCTCCCAGAGAAGACTGCGTTGGGGATGCCCTTGGCTGTTCATAAGGAAAGGCAGCTAGTGCCTAGCTCCAGTTTACGCTAAAGGTAAAGCCACGTGGCCCACGTTCGACCTGGAAAATATCAGCATCCTTTTGCACTAAAGTTTCCCTTACGAGTCACTGCCTTATCAGTAGTATATATGCAGCATGCCTAGACATCATTTCTGTAGAAGCTGTAGGTTTAAGAAAGAATAGCAGACATGAGATCTATGCCATCTTCCAGCTCTTAGTAGAATTACAATCAAAACATTTGCTCATTATATTCTACTTAACATCTCGAAAGTATCCGTAATTGAGAGGAACTCCCTCCGGTTTAAACGGAGAATATATGGTATCACAAAGGTCCCATAAATAATTGATTTTAATTATGTTCTTAATACGGGTGCTTAGATTCATTAAAACAAAGTTTATTATATAATGCTCTTTTCTACCACAAAACTGGTTTTCTCTGTTCAAAACTAAAGAATATTTTGAATATTAATCATTTTCAGCCATGTTCTCAATTCCACTTCCACAAAAATTTTGTGATTTAAAACCGCTTTTAGTACTAAATTTGGGCTCTAAATCACAAAACTTTTGTGGAAGTGGAATTGAGAACATTGCTGATTATTTACGTTTTAAGTAAATTATGTAAAGCGTGGATCGAACCAAGGTTCGAACTAGTGTTGGGTTGTCCATGAGTAAGTGAACAATATTGAGTTGTTCACTAAACTGAACAAGTGAATATGTTCTTCATCAATAGTCTTGTTCAGAAAGACGTGTTCAGTGAGACTTGTTTGGCCTCTCTCGCTCAGTGATTTGTTCAGTGAATTTATCAGTCACGCTTGATCAGTGATTTATTGCGTCACTTTTGCTCAGTCGTTTATTCAGTGAGTGTTCATTCAGTTCAGTAAATCTCTATTCAGTGACTGCACAGCGGATATTTTCTATTATTGACTGACTTAAAAATACGAACAAATGAACATGTTTAGTTAATGAACAACTTAGACGGGATTTGGCACTATTTATGAAGTAAATTTCATAAATTTTTCAAATTAGGCGACAGACATAAGTGAGGTTCTATACATTTTTTTCGACAAATCTAGTAGAATTCCCTTGATTTTCAAGCATACTATGAAAATTTCATGTTTTTGTTCGCTTCATCGTGTAAACCTTCTTTTTGTGTAATCCATAAAAATTTAACACCCCTGCGCTTATTCGACATCGACTTGCAAAATAGCGACTCGAAACCGTTTTATGCCCTGGAAATACTCTTAAACATAAATGTTTTAGCTCAGGCAAAAAACATACGATTCCTAGATCTCCATACAGAGAAATAAAAAATGCAAAAGCTACACGAAAATGTAAGATTTTCAACCCATAACGTTTCGAGTAGCTTTTCATTTTTTTTTCATGATGCGAGTAACAAATGCGAAGGGTGCTAACTAGCTGATACTGTTTGTAAACGCCTCTTTTAAATGTACCATATTGATTCTAAAAGAAATTAGATTTAATTTCAGACATCGAATTTAGTATATTATTGTTCTCTTCCTTCCAAATAAAGAAACATAATTCTTTACATTTATAATCACAGAGACGCTGACGCCAATAGCTGGTTAAGGTGACCGGTAGTATAAAAGTTTTTTTTTTTAAACATTTTATTATATGTATGTTTGCAGACATTCCACTGAGTATTAAAGCCAAGTTTTATTCAAAAATGTTTACATTAACTTTTAACTGTCTTTGAACCAATATCATTGCTTTTGCAGGATTTGGAAATGTTCGAAAGTGGCCGCCATCATGTACAGATAGTTGTTAAGACAGAGACGATGGTCACACAGTAAATAGAATGGATGACAAGAGTAGAAGAGTGTAGTAGACAGACAAACAAGATAGATGGAGTTAGAAAAACAATGTAAATAAAATGGACAAGATTGACAAATCAAACCCGTATTGACATTGTAAATAGTAAACCGTGTGTAAAGGGAATCCTGTGTGTGCATGGTGTATAAATAAAATCCCGAAAATCGAAGAAGAACCATAGTTTATACTTTATTTAATAGTTTCTTTAATTTGCAGCTCTGTAAACTCAGCACTGTTTCATATAATAACGCAAAATTTCATAACTCTATACTGTACTAGATATATAACTAATATTGGCAACATAGAAAAACCTTAAAACATAACTGTCCCCTGTTACACAATCAACACAGATGCCCAAGCATAAGCAGGTGGCCAATATCTGTTTGCTTTTATATATTTATTTGCCTTATCTACAACTTACTTTTATGTGTCTACTATCTGTTTACCTGATAAGTCCTTCATTATCATAAAAAGCTAATTTTAGCAATGACTTAATGGGGAAAACAAAATGTAAAATATTACAATTTTCCGGGATTAAGAGTAAACAACTGCACACCCATTTTCTGACAAATATAATTCAAGTTTATGAAATTCGCCAAGTCTAAAAATGTTCTGCTTAAAAAACAAAATTTTCACTTGAATTGCCTAAATGTTTGAAAAATGTAAACAAATAAAAGTGAAAGTTGTGACAGATGAAAATAATAATTGCTTGACACAAAATGAATTATGTAAAGGCAATATTTAAATTTGAATCACGCGCACCAATTAATTAGACACAAGAATACATAAAGTATGCTGAAAGCAAATAAAGTCTTAAGCAAAGCCAAGATTTATTTTTATTTGTTAAGTAAATTTTGTGGTTTCTGTGATTTTTGCTACTCTCAACAATCAATATTTGCAAGTAAAAATATTGAGATTTGTTGTGCATTTTTGGGTAGTGTCATTGACACTAATTTTAGTAAATAATCAAGAAACATTAATGGGTTAACACGGTACAGAAGAAGTTTAAAAGACATCCTTGAGATCAAGTTAGTTTGGTTTTTGATGAGGATTTAGTTAAGAAGTAAAGTCTTGTAGCTGTATTAGTGAGCTTTTGAAAGCTTTTATGTGTAAGCTTTGTGTGAAAATTACCAAAATAGTTAAGTTAATAGATAAATGATGCTATTAAGGGGTGAGGCAAGTTTGAAATGTTGTTAACTGAGAGGATGTATGGAGACCAAAGCAGATGTTAAAAAAACACTGACACAACAATTTGCTGCATTCTTAAGCAGCGTTTGTCAACAAAAAACCAGCTCTGGCCTACTTCATCGACTACGACAGCGATTGAAAAGCTGTTTGCTCTCTTGGCACAAGCCTCGGCATGCGGTTCGGCTAGTGTTGGTGTGAATTGCCAAATGTGTTCGGCGCCTGCGGGCCAAACGCTGTTCTATAGAGGTATTTGGTGTAAATAGAACGCTCTTTTTGGACACTTTTTTAAAGCTGCATACCAGAATATTTTTACTGCTACTTTCTATGTATTGCGATCATTTAACACTCTTCAACAAAAAAAAAAAAAAAACCTAATCAGCTATACCCCTAAATCAACGCACCACTATCTTTTGTTTTGCTCAACCAACACTGTTTAAATATTTTGCTTTAGTTTACTTATTTACTCTACGAATGACAACATTCTGTGTACAATTGCTGACTAAGTTAAGTCAACACATTTTGACGTCTGTTTTGGTCTTCTCTCCATCCACTTCAATCTAGGTTGGCTGAGCTTTAAATAAAAATTTTAGCTTTTAAGCAGAAATCAACTTGCATTTAATTAAAAATCCAACAATAATTCCTGGCATACACAAACGAAGGAAATTTGAGATATATCGCGTGCTAGGCAATTTTTATAATGGAGCAAAAGTGGGAGAAAGAGAATAGTAGTGCATTGCACCTTTCAGCCTTTTAATGGGTCAGTCAGCCAGCCAGCCAGTCAGTGCCAGGACTCGAGACATTGTTGTTTTGCTACCATAAATTTTGAATGTTTACTTTCGTGTTCTTGTTGTAATGGGCACTATGAACTCGCACAGTTCCGGTCGAATGCAAATTGGAGACTGCCAGTTCATTGCTCTAGTTTTGAATAGAACCCAAACAAACAAAAAAGTAAATAAACGGCATGTTTGGATCACACACACACACACACACATGACAGACTTTTGTTGCTTATAATTTGCGCACATAATTAAATGCAACTTGCGCTTGGGGCAAAGAGTGAGAGAGAAAGAAATTATGCGGCTGGCTAAAATCAAATTACAACTAATAATTTTTTGCGGTTATTGCATGAAGTTTGCTTTGAAGTAGTTTTTGGATTTTTTGTTTTTTTGCCTGGAGTTGACTTGTCTGTGCAATTATAGCCAAATGGGCGGCAAAACTTTTCCTTTTTTTTTAGCGCTGGATTTTCTGGGGTATTTAAGGCTTGTCATGGGGAATGACTGGAAGGCAAATACTTTTGAGATTTTTATTATCGCGGAGATTTGGCTGTTTAAAGAAACTATTTCAGCTAAGTAGTCAACTTCAGTTTGAAATTCAAAAAAGCAAATTGCAAGGGATATTTATGCTGAGTTGAGCACTTTTGTGTGGTTTTTTCTTAGTATTTTTTTTACTTTCGCTGACATCTGTGCAAAATTACACGCCAAAATATTTAATAGTGCTTGAGATACGCGTCCTTTTGTAAACAGCTCAAATTGAATTTTTGGTTTTTTATAATGTCTGAAACTACTTTATCACTCATGCAGACCTCAGGGTCCAGGGTCCAGGGTTCCCCAGCCTTAGCCTCTGGGGGCCGAACACACTCGGCAATACACACCGAATGCTTACTGAACTGGCTGGCCGAAGTTGCTGATCACTGAGTGTCAGAGAGAAACAGTCACATTTTCCGTCCTCTCTTCTTGGGGAACTCTGCTCTAGTCTGTATGTAGATAACCTACCTAGTTACGGTTGCTTGTTTTGGTTGCTTACTATTAAATAAGTAAAAATGAATTACTAAGAATGAAAAGGGTATATTAAACGCATACAGTGCCGCTCAACTGAATAGGTTTGACTTTTTTTTAGTTTTGAAACGTTGTATCTCTGTAACAAGGACTCCGATTTAAGCGAAATAAATTTCGTTGTATAAAGAAATCAATCATTTGTGAAATAGCAAAGTTTCTGTTCTGTTAGTTTTGTTTTTATATAATTTTTATTAATTTTTCAGAAACATAACAAAAAATCTCCATTTTTTTGGCTCAACTGAATAGGTTTGACACTTTTGACTTCACTTTTTGATTGACTGCGTGATTGAAAAGAGTTGAATTCTTTTGTATGCCAAAATTTAAAGCAACTGCTAGCAGTTTTTTGTAAAATGGGCCGCGGAAAACCTTTAACCGATTTTGAAAATGGTCAAATAAAAGGCTATATTGAATCTGGCTTAAAACACTGTGACATAGCCAAGAAAATCGGTCGAAGTCAAAACGTTGTGAGTAATTTTCTCCGTAATGATGCAGACTATGGAAAAAAATGCGACAACAGCAACCAAGAGGCGACTTATCCTACGAACTGCCTTAAATTCCCACCTTTCTGCTGGTAAAATTGGGGAAGAATACGGCGTAAATGCTAGTGTGACCACGGCAAAACGAATTATTCGAAGCGCCAAACACTTGAAGAGATTGAAAAAAAAAAATCACCTCTCAATGATGCTCGTAAGGAAGCACGACAACGATTTACCCGAGAACACATGACGTGGAACAAGGAGTGGAAGACGGTGGTCTTCTCCGACGAAAAGAAGTTCAACCTCGATGGACCGGATGGCAATAATTACTATTTCCACGATATGCGAACGGAAGAATGTTTTTTAAGTCGTCATTACTCTTGTGCAGGTGGAGTAATGGTGTGGGGGAGCCATATCGTTTTATGGAACATGCGAGCTCCAGTTTGTCACCTCGAAGACACTTTTCGGAGATTTATGGTCATATTCCATGGACGTACCAACATGACAACGCTCCCATCCATACCGCTCGGGTTGTAAAACAGTGGATTAAAGACCAAAACGTCAAATTGCTCGAGTGACCGCCTTACTCCCCTGACATTAACATTATCGAGAACATTTGGGGACTTTTGTCCAGGAGAGTATACGAAGGAGGAAGACAATTTATTGACTCTGGGACCCTAGTTGAAGCAATTAAAAAAGTCTGGTCAACAATTTCACTAAATAAAATTTAAAAATATTATGATTCCTTACCAAACCGTATGTTTGAAATAATTAAGAACAATGGTGGGCATACCAAATACTAAATAATGCTAAAACAGTGTACTTTATTATTTAAGTTACCCAGTGCCTTGGAATTTTGCTTTATATACCTTTTGTTTAATAGTTTTAGTGGTCAAACCTATTCAGTTGAGCAAAATAAAATGGAGATTTTTTGTTGTTTTTGAATAAATAATTAAAAATGATATAAAAACAAAACTAACAGAACAGAAACTTTGCTGTTTCACAAATGATTGATTTCTTTATACAACAAAATTTATTTCGCTTAAATCGGAGTGCTTGTTACAGAGTTTTCAAACAGTGTTTCAAAACTAAAAAAAAAGTCAAACCTATTCAGTTGAGCGGCACTTTAACAGCCAGAAGGCAGCGTCTCCGACCCTATAAAGAATATATATATTCTTGATCAGCATCAACAGTCGAGTCGATTTAGCCATGACCGTCTGACTGTTTATATGAACGCGTCGGTCTCAGAGACTATAAGGGGTAGAGCCACAAGTTTTTGCTATATGTAGGTGTATACCGTGCCCAAATCGATACCAGATTTTGAAAAATCCGTCTCCTCCACTTTTTAACAGAGAAATACTGTCTGTTTGTCTTTATAGACGCGTCGACCTCAGAGACTATAAGAGATAGAGCCACCAATTTTTGCTTGTAAATATGTAGGTGTATACCGTACCCAAATCAATGTTTGTTTCAGATTTGGAAAATTTTCGATCCGAGCAAAAACCACATTACTTGGAACAGGGAACTTCAGTCAATGAAATTAGCAAATTCAATCAACGAGCTCTCATTTC
This sequence comes from Lordiphosa magnipectinata, assembly GCA_037044535.1. Classification (NCBI taxonomy): domain Eukaryota; kingdom Metazoa; phylum Arthropoda; class Insecta; order Diptera; family Drosophilidae; genus Lordiphosa; species Lordiphosa magnipectinata. Next base: position 81,627 of record JBAMBO010003263.1, on the reverse strand, counting down.
TTTGCCTGGGCTTGCAAATTTATGAAATATTTTACATATGACAGCGCTGTGTAATAAATAATTTGCGGTAAGCAAGTACAAATATGTCACGATTTGCTCGTCTAACAATTATGTGTTCATTTTATACACACTTAAACACATTACATATGTAAACACACGCATAAACACATAGGTGTTGTGAAATTCGCGGCAAAAAATTGTCAGGCCTGTTCTCGTACCTGAATGCGATCTATCGGAATTCGAAAAAGTTTTGATTTCCAAGAAATGACACCAAAACTTGGTTTAAACCAGCCAGCTTACAGTGGAGAAGACATCAATATAAATGAAGAAAATCATTTGTCGCCAGCAACAAAATCGCAAATCACATGCAAAAGTGATATTGCTTCAGTTTAGCCACAAGCTAAATAAAAATCAAGAAATAGTACAAACGTTACATTAAATGCGTTTCTGGATGTTAAACGATTGAGCTCTAATAGCAATTTGCTCATATGGTGGGAAGAAAAAAAAACTATAAATACCCAAAACAGGATACATTTTCGAAAGTAATATACGCAGTTCCTTGCACATAAATGCATAGTAAGTGTCAAACGTCGATTTTCTGGCGTAATATTTACAATGAATCCATTATGAAACAAATGGGACGCAAAAACTTTAAGCGCAACTGATACTAACCGGTTTGAAACCGGTAACCGAAACAATTATTATGTAACCGAACCGAAATAAAAACAGATAACCGTAACCGATACAATTTGATTTTAACAACCGTAACCGTAACCGATATTTGTTTGGGTTTGAATCCCTGCTTTAAAAAATTCACTTTTGTTTTTTACTCTTCACATCTTGTTGACTTTTCTTAATGAGTATCTCATATTCGTACCTCATAAATGTTAGCTAAGGTAAACTTTTTTATGATTTTGCACAACAATTGATATGCATTTTGTCTGAATTTTTGTATTTTCATTTCTTTTAAATTTCACAAGCATAAATTACGACTGGCTTGAGTTGTGAGTTGAATAGTTTCATAAGAATTTGCATAGATTATGCAAAAATTGTGCAGCAAAAATGTGCATCAACAATTTTTCCTCTTTCTCCCTCTCTCACTTAGTGTTTGACTTAGGCAACTACTTTGGTGACGCCAAAGTGTCTGGCCCATCATTAGCCAGCCATGTCGTCGTTGTAGTCTTCGTCTCCTGCTTGAAATCCAAAACCAAAATGATTTTAAGCGCTGTGTTTCTTCTTTTTTTTTTGCTTTGTTTGTGGAAACTAATGAAGCGCACCATGTGCCAACAGCAAGAGCAAAAAAAAACAATATTTTTTTTTGCTGTGGTTTATTTTTACACTTTTGAGGTGGGGTTGTTGGGGTTTAGACGCCTTCACCACCATCAACCAGCTCATTAGCTTGGCCAAATAAACGCATTGTGTTTTTGTGTTGCTTTAACCAACCCAGGCGCGCATGTGACTTTGTTTGTGTCTGGTCGGCGCTTTTATTTAACATTTGCCACGTGGCTGCTGGGCTGTAAAAATAATTACAAATTTGTGCCTAACAAGGCAGCTGAGAAACTTGCATTAAATTTTTAAGAAAGAAAAACTTTCTTTGTATGACTTTTTTTTGGCATCTGTTGTGATTTTAAGAATTATAAATAGTTGAAGCGGCAATCAATTTAAATTGAACAAGTTTCTTTTAATTGCGGGTTTCATTTGTTTGCATTTATACAACAATTTTAAATTATTCTTGGGAAAAATTGTGTAGAAACTACAGCAATTAATCAGACTAATCGACACGGAAAATCGCTAAAGCCGCACATATAATATGTACAATGTACATATTATACATATGCATGAGAAGTCGCACTCACGTAAAAGTGAAATTTGACACGCCTCTCGGTACGCCCGAAACACTGACAGACCAGTTAAGTGTGAATAATGCGAGGGGATGTCATCAAGTTGAGAAATAATAAAGTTTATGGATTTTTTATTGTACACTAAAAAACAAAACAAAAAATAGAGGAAGGCTAACTTCGGCCCGATCGAAGTTTATATACCCTTGCTGATTGTATAATTTATATACAGACCTGTTCCGGTTTTCACTTTCGACAATGATTGTCGATTTCGAATTTGTTAAATGTGCTGTTGTATAAAATTGATTGGGTTAAACAGATCAAAATGTTTTAATTTGAATCCGTTGAGTAAAGATTGAGTAGAAACTAAAGGTTTGATACGGATTTTCTTGAGTGTTTTATAGAAAAGATACAGAATACAATAAAAATTCGAATAAACGTTAGTTAAAACCGGAACATGGCAGATAAATTAAGGTTTTAAACGATTTTCGTCGAACATTCTTAGCTGAGTTATATCCCAAACTCAGCAATAGATGACGCCACTACTCTGACCATTGTGGCAGCCCTGGCCACCTCTGGTCACACCATTCATCGAACACCATCCCTAACGCGATAGCAGAACGACAAGACACGCGCCATCCCTGGCGCTCAGTTTCTGGCTTGGCTTCGATTAGCGCGGGTGGCTCCCGCTTCGCTCCGTTCGAGTCAACGATAATTGTTAGCTTAAGTTATATTCAATAAAGTTAGTTACATATAAAAACTCGTAGCTAAACCATTTGCTTGCGAGTTTGTTAAATGACAGCTATACGATATATTCATCCGATTTTTATCAAACTTCCTTAAATTGGAAACCGATAATATTCATAACTATAAAGCTTAAAGACGCTACCATTGAAAACAAAAAAGTTTTTCTCAATAGAACTACTTTTTTGACCGATCGTTCCTATGGCAGCTACAGTCTATAGTCATCCGATTTGGATCAAACTTGGCAGAATTGTGTCGTATAATATAATATTGATCTGTAAAATGTTTGGGAGCGATAGCATTGAAAACGAAAAAGTTTTTCTTACTAAGAATTTTTTCAAAACTATATTTTGTATGGCAGCTATGTTATATAGTTGGCTGATTTTCATTAAACTTGGTGGAATTATGAGAAAGCATAGAAAACTTATAAATACGAGGTTTGGGAAAGTTTGCATTAAAAACAAAAAAGTTTTTCTAGCTAAAACTATATTTTCGACCGTTAGTTTCTATGGCAGCTATATGCTATAGTCATTCGATTCCCACAAATGTGCAGCGTCTTTGTACCAAAAGACTTCGTGCAAAGTTTGGTTAAGATAGCTTTAAAACTGACGGAGGAAATAGCATAGAAACAGACGGTCGGACAGACGGACATGGCTCTATGAACTCAGCTCGTTATGCTGATTAAGAATATATATACTTTATGTGGTCGGAGATGCTTCCTTCTATGCGTTACTAACATCTGGACAATTTTAATATACCCTCTACAAGGGTATAATAAGTTTGTACTTGAATCGAGTACAAACGGTGTACAAAGTACAAAATTCTTATATCAAGTACGATTTTTTCAATCTCGATGTACCTGATTTAAGACTGTTTCTGGACATATGTATTAAGAACATTTCGAACTATTTTAAAATATTTTTGATTATATGTGTGTAGGTTTTTATTGGGCCATTTCGGTAATTTTATGTAAGCTTTTTTTTACCTTACTTGATTATACTTTTAGGTTGTTATGGTCTTCAGTACAGCCCCGACTAACTCTAATAAGTCCAAAATATTCTTCATTATAATCTAATAAATTCTAAAGACAACCCCATTACATAAATAAAAATTCATTAAATAGGTACAAAATATTCATGGTTTAAGCCAGCGATGGTCACAAGAATCCTCTGAAGGAGGGCGAAGACATTTCGCTATTTACACGTATACGAGCCGAATGCATGCCGAAGCTGAGGAGAAGAGAGCAAAAAGCCTTTCAGTCGCTGGCTAGCCTTTGATGCTGTCAGGTCGAAGCAAATTCACGGCGGTTTTTTTCACACACTAATACAGTCTCATTTTTTGGTTTCGCTCTCGTTGACCAACGCTGGTTTAAGCCTATAAAATTCTAAAGCTTTTCCCGATTTATGCTTCAAGAATGGAAACGAGAAGGCCAAGCTAACTTCGTCTGTGCCGAAGTTTTTATACCCTTGCAAATGCAAATGTCACAGTTTAAGAACGCTTACATAAAAATCCAAAAATTTTGTAACTAAAACCTATTTTCCGACAGATAAACGTCTGAAAAAAGTTTTTCTCACTAAGACTCAATTTCCGACCGATCGGCCCTATGGCAGCCTTAAGATATAGTCATCCGATTTCGGCCGAATTTTGCGAATCTATTTGAAAGCATATAAAATAAGTCATCAGCGAGTTTAAGGACGCTAACAAAACTAAACAAAAAAATTTTTTACTAAAACTCATGTTCGACCGATCGGTCCTATGGCAACCATAAGATATAGTCACCCGATGTCGATCAACTTTTTCAAATTAGTTTGAAAGCGTTTAATATTAATAATCACCGACCTTAAGAACGATTTACTTAAAAACAAAAAAGTTTTTTTTCACTAAGACCCATTTTCCGACCGATCGGTCCTATGGCAGCTATAAGATATAGTCATCCGATTTTGACCAAAATCTGTTTGAAAGCATATAATATTATTAATGACCGAGTTTAATCACGTTAACATTGAAAACAAAAAAGTTTTTCTCACTAAAACCCATTTTCGACCTATGGTTCCTATGGCAGCTATAAGATATAGTCATCCGATCCGGTCGGTTCCGACATATTAGCAGCGTGCAGTAAAAAGAAGACTCGGTGCAAAATTTCAGCTCGATAGCTTTAAAACTGAGAGACTAGTTTGCGTAGAAACAGACGGACAGACAGACGGACAGACAGACAGACAGACAGACAGACGGACAGACAGACGGACGGACAAAGCTCAATGAACTCAGCTCGTCCCCCTGATCAAGAATATATATAGTTTATGGGGTCGGAAATGAATATTTCTATGCGTTGCAAACTTCTGGGCAAAATTATAATACCCTTTGCAAGGGTATAAAAATACAAAGTATTTAAAGCAACCAAAGGCCTAGATGGTAAAACTTTAGGTCGGAAATCTAACTTCACTTCATAAGAAAAGTATTAAAACCAGGAGGGAATTTTATGAACAGATTCGATTTAAAATATTCGCATTTTGCTCAAGATATTTGAAGTCAATATATTTTGTACTTGAATTAAGAACGTTTGTTCTCATTTTAATATTATTAACAGTTGTTTTTCGATTCTTGAATGTTTTCTACTTAATTTAAGAACATCCAAAAACCAAACATACTTGAAATATTAGGTAAAAATTGGTATTAATTCTATCACAATCGACCTAGAACTCTGGGGTAGTAATGGTCTTAGTAAATGTTAAATTAAAATCAAAAAACTTTTTATTGAAGTCTAAAGTCAACCCCATTTCATTTCACAAACGAAAGAAGATAACATCACATAAGTGCAAAATATTTTCGGTTGGAGCTCTTCAGACTCTTATTCCGTACTTGTTCTTCAAACGAAATCTTTTCTGAGTGTACCCTGAAGGTTTTAAATGTAATTTAATGATTTTTGAAAATAATTTTTTTTAAATTTTCTAATGAACAGTATTACAAAACCATCAAGAATTTTGTACAAACACGATGTAAATCGTAAGATATGTGGTACGTAACTAGATTCAATTATAGATTTCCTATTTTAAGTACGATTATTGCAATCCTTAAATACCTCATTCTCATTAAATACCTTTCAGATATATGAGGTACACTTCGAACTATTTTAAGATTTTGTATATCATACTTTTGGGTCGTAATGGTCTTAGTCAATGTTAAGTTACAATCGCAGGAAAGCTAACATCGGCTCGACAGAAGTTTATATACCCTTGTAGCTTGATGGCGCCACTACTTTGAGCATTTGCTTCCCAGTTTGTTATATGGCTGCTCTTCGATATATTCATCCGATTTTTACCGAACTCCCCAAAATTGTGTGGAAACTGATAATATTCACAACTGGAAGGTACAAAGACGCTACCATTGAAAACAAAAAAGTTTTTCTCACTTGAACTACTTTTTCGACCGATAGTTCCTATGGCAGCTATATGCTGTAGTATCCGATTTGGATCAAAGTTGGTAGAATTGTGTAGTAGCATATAATATTGATTAGTGACAAGTTTGGGAACGATAGCATTGAAAACAAAAATGTTTTTCCTACTAAGACATTGTTTCAGACATATCTCTTTTGTATGGCAGCTACACTATATAGTTGTCCGATTTTCATCAAACTTGGTGGAATTATGTAAGAGCATAGAGAACTTTGAAATGCGAGGATTAGGGCGTTGAAGACAAAAAAGTTTTTCTCACTAAAACTACTTTTTCGACCGATGGTTCCTATGGCAGCTATATGATATAGTCATCCGATCCGGCCGATTCCGACAAATGTGCAGCGTATTTGTACCAAAAGGCTTCGTGCAAAGTTTGGTTAAGATAGCTTTAAAACTGACTGAGGAGATAGCATAGTGGTCGGAGATGCTTCCTTCCATGCGTTACAAACATCTAGACAATTTTAATATACCCTCTACAAGGGTATAAAAAGTCTTGATCAAAGTCTAATAAATTCCCAAAACATTACTTAAACAAAATAAGATAACAAAATAAAATCACAAAATATTTTCCATTAAAGCAGTTCAAATTTTTAAGCTGTTCCGTACTTGTTCTTGAAACGAGGTTTCCGTATTGAATCAAATATAAATAAATTAACCAAAAACCATCAGCAAAGTGAGTTTAAAGGACATTCAATTTTGGCTTGGAATTGTAAGTCTTTTTTGCACAATATTGTTGCACTTAGTCCTAAAATGTTTTCTAGAATTACACTGCTTGACAAAATGAAAGACGATCTTCTTCCATTGAACCAAACCAACTTTTTCTAAAGTAAATTGGCCTGCTGATCCCAAATTATGCATTTACAAGCGCATTTGAATTTCGATAGATTTTGAAATTTGGGAAAAAATTTAGTTTTTGATGGTGCTGAAAATTTTAGTAGGAGTTAAATTTGATTTCAGCGTGACGTGACGCTAATGTCACGCATATTTTGTGTTGTTTTTTGTGGATTGTCCCGGCACACCTACACACACACACACACACAAGAGGGTTGGCAGAAGGGGAAAGAGGTGGAAAGAGGGGGAAAGTGGGGCAACGGTGACTTAACAGCTACTAAATAGTGACTTAGCAGTGCGGGACCAAGAGAGGGAACAGTGGGGAAGCGTCGCTTAGGAATAACAGACAGAAATATAAAATTCAATTTTGAAGTAGCAAAAAATATAAATAGTTTTAGACCCTCTCTTCCCTCTCTCGGTCCCGCACTGCTAAGTCACTATTTAGTCAAGTGATCTTATTGTTGGTATTTCTACTCCCTGTTAGTTTTCTTCTTTTGAAAGATTGCCATTGCTGATTTATATACCATTGAGAGAGTTCGAGATTTGGAACCCTAGCACATTTTAGTGTGAAAACAAAAACTTTTGCCTAAGTTTTTTGTTTTTAAATTTCTTTAGAGCTTTTAGATCGGTTGAAAATCAAAAAAGTTGTTAGAGTTCAAATGGAGGAAACTTTGGGAAAAAAAATCTATAAAGAAAAATCTCGATAACTACCCAATAGAGTTTTTTCCATAGCGATTTTCGTGATCAGTGGGTTAATTTACTTTAGAAAAAGTAGGTTTGGCGTATTGGAAAAAAACGCGGTCGAGTAGTGTTATATCGTTTGACTATAAGTGCGAATAATTCTTGGTTCCAGAATGTTTTTTTCTATTTCAATAATATTAACATTCATTTTTGGATTTAAGAAAGTTTCGTACTTAATTCAATTACGCTTAAGGACAAACGGTAATAGTCCCAATAGGATTGAAATAGAATTCTGTCGGTAGTTCTGTCTGAGTTTGGTAATTCTGCAGAATACCTGCTTAAATTTATTAGCCAGAATTTAAATCAATTTTCATAAAAACAAGCTTTATTAAAAGATTTTTGAAAATAGTTTTCCATCATATTTTTCATTCCCTTCTCGTTGTCACTGTACGTATTAACACCCAAAGTGGGGTTTACATTACTATAAAAAAAAATTTTACTTTTGAGCGCTCGTGTTGCTAGTTAGTGCATTTCTCCTTTACTCCCACCCTGCTCTCCCACAGGCAGTGACAGCTTTAAGTGGCAGCCATTTAAATGTAATTTGCCGCACATTGCAATGCAATGCAAAAATTAAAAAAAAATACGTCAATATCTAAGCTTTTCTATTGCCTCTCGCCCATTAACAATTCCCCCGTACACGAACCTAGCTGAGGCGACGGGCCAGACACTGTGGCGTCGTTGTCGTTTTCCTTCTCTCTGCCTCCTACACCACCTTGTCGTTAAAGCTAATGTAATCACATCGATTAAGTTAAGTTAGTTAAGTTCTTGGTCTGCATAGTCCACCAACCACCACTTCCTGTTGTTATGCATGGTTATTATAGTTCATGAACTGTCTGCAAACTGAAACTAGTCATAACGTTGTCATCTTGTTAATTATCACTTATAGTAGAGTACACAAACAAAAGACCACTCAGGTGACTTTGATTGATGTCCAGTCGGAATTTTAGACATTTTGGGCTTTCATTTTCATGACATGACACATTTGCAAAATGGTAATTTCCACTTTATTAATTTGTTTAAACTTTTTTTTATGGGCAGGCAAAGCGCGTGCGAAAAGTTATGGCAGTGACTGTAGCGTATAATACTTTAATTTGTCATGGTGATTAAAGTGACATTTTTATTGAAAGTTAATGAGGGGGACTTGCAAAAAATAAAAAAGGACTCTAATGAAATCTTGAATTAAATTAATTTTTTGTATGAAAGTTAAAATGTTAAAATCTGAAACTTTATTTAATAAAACTTGAGGTAAATGATTGGAAAATTATCAAATAATTTTGGCCATTTTACTAATGTCTTTGAACTGGCTTGTTTTGTGTAGTAAGCTTTCTTTTGGACTGTGGGACTGTTTTTTAAACATTTTAAAATGTTTCCTTATTATTTATATCCCTTATAAGCTTTAAAATTTACTCAGATATCTTCCCTTTTTTTTTGGGAAACACATAACTTACCCCATTCTAAATAGTACAAATGTGTTGAACTCAAATGGTTGGATTTACATACCTGAAATTAGAAAAATTGTTTATTATTTTAAAAATTCAAAATCTTTTGTGTACGTGTAAGATTCCCTTTGTATATAACAAAACTTATATTATTCTTAAACTAAACATTCATATATATATACACATGTCAAGTACAAATTCAAGTCATGTTTTTTTTTTACCAAAAATGTCAAAATAATGTCAATAAAGTTGATAGGCAATAATTTGAAATGACAAGCCAAGACGAACAAATTCTTTTTAAAAGCCACAAACAGCTGCAATCTGGTTAAAAGTGGTTGTGGGCGAAGTGGTGGACAAAGAATAAGTGTAGCAAATTTTTCAAGCTCTTTAAAGAGTGTCTGAGTCCAAGTGATGGTACACAAATGAGAAAAGAAATCTTCAGGCCAGACACATACTTTAAGATGGAGATCTTCAAGTTCTCAATACCTTTTTGCCAAGATAATTGTTTTGATGTGGTTTTCTTATTTTTTTTCTTCTTATTTTTTGGCATGAATATTATTTTTGGCATGTTTTGCGGCTTTTTATTTTTATTATTATTTGTTGTGTCTGTTTTGTTTTGTGTTCGCTTTGTGTTTGGCTGCAAGCATTGTGTGTGTGTGTTTTGGCCAAAAATAAATGCTGACATCATCCCAAACCATTCAACGAACGTCGACAATGAATCGAGCTAACTTTTTATTTATGAGGGACCTCTCCTCTCTCTCAATCTCTGTCTCTCCTTTTCTCTCTCTTTGAGTGAGATAAACATAATTGAAATTCTAATTGGTTTTATTTTTTGAACCAGCTTCCCCAAACATTGTTTCTTTCGGCTGATGCCGAAAATTCTTAACCTTGAACTTGAGCATTGCACTTGGTTTGAGTGAATTTTTTGAGATAAGAGAAACTTCGGGCGAGAAGTTATCGGTGGTGGGGAGGGTCGAGCCTCCATTTAAGCAAATATTTGCATTGCATTTTGGTGGCACTCAAAGTCAAGTTTTGGGCGGGACTGTACCTTCTTTTTGGAAGCAATGCAAATGCAGTGAAAGAAGTTTAAATTTGAAAAAGTAATTATGTATGCAATTAACTAGGACAAACTTTCGTAGTAATTGCTCAAAAAATTTGGAGACCTTCTGAGAGAGTTCGCTTAAGCGTTTACTAATGCTTTAGAAAACTTGCTCAAGATGTTAATACAGCTTTAGAATTACTAAGGCCTCAGTAATGTCACTTTTGACACTTAAAAAATAAAGATAATACGCTTTGATATTGATCAGTATACTGAATATAAGCGCAGGTTAAAGAACACGGTTCTGGTTGTCTAAATGAGGCTGTTTTGCACTGCCTAAATGAGGCAGCAGCAACTCAGCAGCATAGTCAACAAGTTTTGTATATTTGTGAAGCAGTTTTGTATCTTTGTGGATTTTTAGTTTAATAAATTTATGTGATTTTTGGGTAAGTTTTATCTACACCTCCTATTTACCCGTATTTATCTAAACACAAAATAGAATATTGCAAGCATACCCACTCCTCGAGCCACGAAAACTTGAAGGTTTGATTATCATAAAGGTCGTTAAAGCATACACAAATATTGCAAATGTTAAAATTTCTTTAAACGGATTGACTGACACCTCCCATTTACCCGTCTTTAAAGCGCCGAATACATCACACAATTTTTCCGCAAATCGCTAATGTGTGTTAGCGAAATAGGTACACGCATTGCGTGCGTATGACGCATATTTCACTAACTTACATTAGCGTTTGGCGCAAAAATTTGTGTGGTGTATGGGGCGCTTTACACATACTATATTACTGTCTAGCTCATACAAAATTTTGAAAATTTCGCGACTTTTTGGACCGTTCTATCTAACCATTTAAGCGTCTTTAATTGCCATCTAGCCAATCTTCATAATTATCTTAGGTCCTTTGAAAATTTTGCAAAATTTCGAGATTTTTTTGACCATTTGATCTACTCTTCCTATTTATGATAATCTAAAATGAATGAAAGTTTACTTAATGTAGCTACAGGACCTACAAATATCTCTTAAACCTGACGTGCTGGAGGAAAACGGACAATTGATTTGAATTCAGCGGCCAAAAAAATATATGAAAAGTTGGCCTTTATCTGAAAACCTGTGTAATCTGTTTGTATGTTTTAACGACCTTTATGATAATCAAACCTTCATGTTTCTGCCGGCTTTAGGTCTCGCTATGTTTGTACATAACATTATAACAGGGACTCAGCACCCCACAAAGGAGGTTAGTTGACCGTACAGCTGTTTCATTGGTATCTCTACCAAATCATGAGCCGTCTTCACCCGGTACCACAATCAGAAAACAACTCAATCCTCATGCCTGCAATGCCATAATCGCTTGGGAACTCCAATGCGACTCAACAGCAAAAACAGACACAACAAGCCAGAGCCGCGCTATTTGTGGCCTTTGTACGTGTGTTTATCCCCAATGGTCTTACAATGTTAGTGAGAGAGATTTCCTCTCCATTGCTAACACAGTGACCAATAAGTCTGAGTGCAGAATTTTACTCAAACCAGGGGTAATCTAAGCTTTAATGATCGTTTTTCAAATTTTCTCAATTTTTTTGAACATTGTATCTACACGCGCTTTCAGAAATACCCTTATATTAATTTATATAAAAGTTATATAGCCTATGTTCAACTCCAGTGATTGAGTAACAAACATACAAACATTTCACATTTATAATATTAGTTAGAAATAAAAGGGAATGTTTGTTTGTTCTATATAGGCGTCTAAGCCGCTGATCCGATCTCCACGAAATTTTCACAGTATGTTCATGACGATCGGGAAAGAGTCTTAGACTATGTTCGAAGTCTGTGATACGGTTCGAAATCTTTTAAAAACGATTACCAATTGGTAAAAAGCCACATCTCAGAAGTTATTTAAGCTACAAACTGGTCTGTAGGTTGGTAATATGGAGTTGGCTATTTTAATAGATCAGTTCCGAGTTTAGACCAGTTTCGATCTGTAGGTTGGTAATATGGAGTTGGCTATTTTAATAGATCAGGACCGAGTTTAGACCAGTTTCAAAGTTTGTTCAGAGCCATATCGGAAAGGTAATTTAAACTATGAACTGGAAATCTGGTCTGTAGGTTGGTAATATGGAGTTGGATATTTTATTAGATTACCAGTATCGAACCGGTTAAAAAGTGGTTCAGGCAACATCACAGAAGTTGTTTAAACTATGCAACCTAAATCTGGTCTGTGGACTGGTATTATGGAGTTGGATAATTTAGTGGATCAGGACCGGTTTCGAACCGGATTACAAGCGTTAGTGACCCTATTTCGCACAAATTATTTAAGCTATGAACTGGAAACTTGATGTGTGAGCTGGTACTATAAAGTTAGCCGAACCAGCAGACAGAACCAGTTCAAAAGTGGTTCAAGTTCACATTTGTGAGTCTTATATCCTGATTCCACTGACACATATATAAAAATTCGTCATATTTTTTATGTATTTCATACATTTTTTTCACCCAATTGAAATTATTTCAAAATATTTTTTATTTATTTTGGGGGCACTATGAGTATTTTTCCTAAACGTACTACTTTTCTTTTTCCAGTGGAATCACCCAATTTGAAAATGTACATATATTTATATGTGTCAGTGGAACTTTGCTTTTAAACATTAAACAAAACTTTTCCAATATAAAACTGGTTTTGAAAAAGTTTGAACAAGTTCAAAAGTGAATATCAACTTACAGCCAGTTCAAAGAAAGTTCTCATAAGAAACATATCCACACAAAGGACCCGGGCGTCGCCGGTTATTCAGCTAGTATAATAATAGATGGGATAATTGTTGATATACATTTGTTAAATCCAAAAAATCAAAGAGATCGATATCTATTGATTCATTGATAGCTTATCAGAAAGTGATAGAATAAAACGCATATATGGTGCGATTGACTCGCTCCTTTTCCAGAAGCTGAATGGTTTTTATAATGGCATTGGTTCTAATTTTTATACATTTTTGGATTTATCCCCAAGCAACGCACTTAAATACCAAATGGTTATGTGCAGCTTGAATTTCTAATTTATTGACAACAGATGTGGCCCTTTTTTAGAGTTTTTAGGTATTAGTCTAATTTTATGTGCCTCGTACTTGTGTCCCAAAGGCAGGTACCTATGCACTGTTCAAATATCTTTGAACAGTGATTAATGAAGGATTTTATAGGTAATGAAAAATTTGATTACCATTAAGATTTTTGGGTAATTAAAAATAGAATTATGTACCATTACAGTTTATCAATCATTTTTGGGATAAAAAAGTTTTAGTAATTGTGATAAAAATTTTGAATTACTTAAAAAATTGTACGAAATAAGAATGGTAATGGTCAAGAAATTTGTAACCACTCAACAAATCGTAAGGAAAATTTCAATTTAAAGCTCTGGTGATTGGCGTAAAGCATTTATTAGTGACTTATTGATTGATCATGCAGTTATTACTAATTTAATACTAATAACTGATTAGTGAACCCTGATGATTACTTATTTATTGGTTGTAGTCGATGATTACTTAAATAAGTAGTCATATCTTTAACCATCAATTAGTCTCACAAATTAATGATTTTAGTAATCTTATTTTATGGTTACTGTTAATGGATTTGATCAGTGATCACTGCTGAGGAATAGTGACGTTCCTGCCTTTATAAATATATCTATAAAAATTAAGAAATGCTTTAACTGCGGCGATATTATTAAACTGCCTTGAAAGCTTTTATGAATTATATACAGATTAAGTTTTAAGTGGAATATTTTCAATGTTAATTAGAGGCATTAAATAACAAAGACCGACAAACACTTAGATTTCTGCTAAATAGCAACCAATTCAACCCTTAAACAATATACTTTTCAATACTTGCATATTGACATCTGTTTTATAAAAGAAATTGCAAGTAATGCAATTACATTTGAACTCGCAAATACCTATACTGACTATTGTCGAGAAAAATATAGCAAAATAAATTCCAAATTTGCAGAAAAACCCTCGACAGACACAAGAATCTAACTTTTATTTAATAATAATTTTAATTTATGTTTAATTTTGCAAATTATAATATCATTATTCAATTTAAAATATTGTAATCGCTTATCCTGTGCCTTTCTGCAGTGCTTTGCACCTTGTTATTTGATACCTCACAATTTAAGCGTTTTTTAATTAAATCCAACAAATCATGCAATTGCATAATTCATGGTTTGAACTCTAGAAAAAGTCCATAGGGAACTGATCTTTTATTAATCATCATGGGGAATTCCTTTAACGTCAAATATAATTGTACTTCAAAGTGATTCATTTATGATTCGCTGTAAGTAAATAGTTTTTTATCGCATCTCATTCTCATCTTAAACCAATTTCAATTTTCCGCCGCATAAAACACATATAAAACCATAAAAATTCCAAACGAATCAGATGCGACACATATTTTAATTTGTAAGGAATCCAACTGAATGAAGTGGAAGCAGTCTAACCATAAACTAGGGAATTGTCACATGGCGTATATATATGTGTAGAGCGTTTGGGGAGCATAAACAATGCTTCGCCTTGTGTTTTGGGGGGAAGGTGGAGCGACCCTTTTTTCGCTGCGCAATTTAAAGAACCCAAAAAAACTGCGCGTCAGAAATGGCTTTTTTTTTTTTTACTTTTATTGCTTACGAGTGGACATAATCATCATCATCAGCGTGCGCTTCCACATCATCCAGCAGGAGTTATACAATCGCAAAAGAAATGGCAAAAAAAGAAGCCAACACACACATTACAAGCGAATTCAAGTTTAGAAATGACATCATCCAAGTCGACGCTTTGTCGGTTGGCCTTTTTGCCTGCCTGCCCTGGCCCTGACTTGGGTTTTAAATGCGCAAAATACAAAATGCCGAAAATTAAAATGAAATGCGTAAAATTTGATTGAATAGTTTTTTTGTTCCCCCCCTTTTTTTTGGGTTATATAATTAGAAGGAAGGAAGCCTGTCCAAAAGGCAAATGGTTTTGACCACGAATAAAATGCATTTGAGTTGGTTGTATCTTAAGAATGGAGAATGATTCATCATCATGGGAAGTTGAAGATAAGTTTCAGTGTGCAAAAAAGGAAGTGGAGTGATTGGGGATGTGAGTTCTTTGAATTATATTTAATTTTAGACATTAAATTTTTAAGAAATATTAAACTTAATTGTAAGATAATTAGAAACATTACATTTAGAAAATGTCATGCTGTATTAGTTTAACCCACATTTAGATAGAAAAGAATTTGTTGCTATAAAATACATGCCGAATATGGTTTTTATTGGAAACTTTTTACATGAATGATTTATATGTAATACATACTATGTCGATGCGGGCTTAACGATTTAAAAATGGTTTAACTATAAAAATCACAAAAAATACGGTCAATCATTTTGAAAAACTAATTTACAATTCAGTTGCAGCTTCATGTTTAAATTGTACTGTACAGCTGAAACAGTATTGGAAGAACACTGGAAACTAATGTAATACTATTAGATTTAACTTGAATTTTCATTCTTATTTTAAGTTTAATTAAACGCAGAGAATTCATCTAAGCCAGGGGTGCCCAGAAGGAGCTTCCCAGCTTTCCAAATTATGTGTCTGAAAAGAGTCGAGCAGAAGAGCGTTTTTGGAGTAAACACATAAATTGGAGGGTTTTCGGAGCACATTCAGAGTGATATCTAAGCACGGTCTCATAATAAGCACTTACGTCTGAGCATTTTCGGAATCTGCACTCCAATATGCGTCTGAAAAGAGGCTTTCAGGAGACGATTCAGTAGCCCTTCAAGCTAGGCACTTGACTTAGGAAATGTAAATTTTATGCGTCTTTTATGAGGTTTTTATATGCTTTATTGGGGGTGATAGCACTCAGATCTGTGTCAGAAAAGAGGCAGATAAGACTCAGAAAACATTAGGAGCGATCATAGAAAATAACGCTCATTCCGGACTCTTTTTTGTGCACATTATGACGGTTTTATGACGGCTCAGAAAACGCAAATATTGCTTGCTGGGTTACGGCCGCGTGGGTACCAATACAAATGAAAACAATATCAGCTGTGCTCTGGCTTTCACTTACTTTTGCAATTTTAAGTTCTTCAAAATTCGCAACTTTTTGTTATCGATTCTGTTTTATTCCCAATCCGTTCTGCAACACTTTACGTGGCAGAAGCAGCTGTATCGACAAACTTATTGGTTATCGCCCCAGCCAAATCGCAATTTATTGTTTTCAAAAGGTACATATTTTGCTGCTTGTGTCATTTTGGTAGAGTTAGGAAAAAAAAAATTGTTTTAGACAAGAGTTTAATCCAAATGGTATAAGAGTCTACAAACAGTCCAAAATAGTCAAAGAATATTAAGAAAATTGTTTCATAGGAAGGCAGCACTTATTTCTAGCGACATTTGCCCATTTAATTTTCATTTCACGTACTCATACGTCGCCTGTTTTAAATCGGCGAAATTTGACGATTTGCTAATTTCGGAGCATCTACTTTTGCGATTTAGCGACCAAATCGTAAAATTTTTGCGAAAGCGAATATGGTAGCATGGCTGTATATCTCAAGCAAAAACAACCACAAGAAATAGAAAGAGAAGTCAGATTTTTGTTTGTGTGTGTGTGTGTGTGACAACACCAAGGCCTCCGCTCAAAGAGAACGAGAAGAGAGAACACATTTAAAGTTGTTGTTCTATGCAGATGTTTTGCGTGACGAGCTGGTACGCGACGGCAACAGCAAATCCTTCGCTCGGAAAGAGAGAGGAGAGAACGCATATGAGTTTCTTGTTCTTAGCTCTTAGTGCCACTAATCGTATTACGCGGCAGCGACGCTGTGCAGCTTGCACCATCCCTAACGAAGTGGCAGAACGACAACCCACGCGCCATCTCTGGCGCGCAATTTCTGGCTGGCTTCGGCCACTCGCGGTATCGCGTCCGTTCAACTCAACGATAATTGTTAGCTTAAGTTATATTGAATAAAGTAAGTTACATATCAAGACTCGTTACTAAACCATTTTTTTGCTAGTTTATTATATGCCAGCTATACGATATATATTTCCGATTTTGACCAAACTTCAAAAAATTGTGTGAAAACCGATAATATTCATAACTGCAAAGGATGGAGACGCTACCATTAAAAACAAAAAAGTTTTTCTCACTAGAACTTCTTTTTCGACCGATCGTTCCTATGGCAGCTATATGCGATTTGGATCAACCTTGGCAGAACTATGTGGTAGCATATAATATTGGTCAGTAACAAGTTTGGTAGCAAAAGCATTGAAAACAAAAAAGTTTTTCCTACTAAGACTTTTTTTCAAAACTATATTTTGTATGGCAGCTATACTATATAGTTGACCGATTTTTATCAAACTTGGTGGAACTATGTAAGAGCATAGAAAACTTATAAATACGAGGTTTGGGCACGTTCGCGTTGAAGACAAAAAAGTTTCTTTTAACTAAATCTACTTTTTCGACCCATCATTCCTATGGCAGCTATATGATATAGTCAGCCGGTTCCGACAAATGTGCAGCGTTTTTGTACCAAAAGACTTCGTGCAAAGTTTGATTGAGATAACTTTAAAACTGACGGGGGAGATAGCATAGAAACAGACAGACAGACAGACTTGGGTATATCAATTCAGCTCGTCATGCTGATCAAGAATATATATACTTTATGTGGTCGGAGATGCTTCCTTCTATACGTTACAAACATCTGCACAATTTTAATATACCCCCTACACAAGGGTATACAAATATTTGCTGAAACTGCTCAGTTAATGGATTTAATACGCAAAACTGACAAGAATTTCAGACGGATCTTTGCTATTAACTAGGGCTCGGCATGAAATAAACGATCACAACTGTGCTCAATCATTCCGTCTGACTGATTCTACGCAAACTATCTACGCAACCGACCGGATCGGAAGAATATATCTTATAGCTGCCATTGGAACCATCGGTCGGAAAATGGGTCTTAGTGAGAAAAACTTTTTTGTTTTCAGGTATATCGTTCTTAAACTAAATAAAAACACAGTGTTACCATAAAAAATTCTGCACATACTTTTCACGAGACCCAGTAAATATTGTTGGGCTAGTCGAGTATAGCATTTCCTCATACTTGGTTTTTCCTAACACCCCCAAAATCTGAAGTTATGGGCCAAGAACCGCTTTTGGCTTTTTTACCTCAATTAAATAGATATAACGAGCGGATGGACCGTTTGATTGTTTATAGCCTTATTATAGAACACACTAGTATGTTAGCATACTAAAAAAAAATACAAGATCGAAGACCTGCTCTAAAGCGTATGCTAGGTCATTTCGAAAGTATATTTTGGCTATAACCCGGGGCTGCAAACTCAAAAAAAATTTCGGAACCTCCGGTTTGGGGGGTCGAACCAAAATTTGCCAACGGTTAAGGTTGGGAAATTTGAGGTTCGAGGTTTTTCGGCTTTGGTTTTGGTTCGAGCCTTGGTTCGTTCTACGTTTTACCCAATATATATCAAATTACTATATAATAGGTTTACACCTGACGCATAAATACATTGTAGCCCTGGCTGTAACACTGTGTTATTAATATTAAATGCTTTCAAACAGATTTCCAAAATTCGGTCGAAATCGGATGACTATATCTTATGGCTATCCTAAGATTGATCGGTCGGAAAGTGGGTCTTAGTAAAAAACTTTTTTTTCCATTTTATCGCTCTTAAGTTCGCTGATTATCAATTGAAAATTTTTGGATTTAAGTGTTTGCGTTCTTAACCTCTGATACTTCAAAATCAGCATTTGCAAGGGTATCAAAACTTCGGCACATACGAAGTTGGCTAAGCCTTTTTGTTATACCTAAAATTAATTTTTATTATTTTATTTTTTACTAACTAATAAAATTTACGATTTCGAATTCAGATGAATGTATCATCAGCTATCACCGAGAGGAGACTTTTTTTTAGTCCCACGGCTGACTGAAACTGAACTTTATTATTGCTCAAGCAGAACCTGTTGTGAACCTACATTTTCGGTTTGGTTGGCATTCTCAAATCTAGTAAATTTGTTGTAATCTGTTCACTTTTGTACGTCAAAGACTCGAAATCGTCACGAAATCACTTAAATGGATTATTATTCCTAATTCTTCAAAAAATTATATCTAAATTCTTAAAGACGTTTAAAATAAGCAAAATAAAAGTCACTCATTATTATAGGTTGGTTGTTTAGATCAGGGATTGAAGCCGAATCAAACATTTTAAAGATTTTGACATCTTATCAATGTAATCGATTCAATTCTTTTGCGGTAACTGTCTTATCAGTACCATCAAATGAAGTCTCAGTTGATGGGACCTTAAAACATGTTTTGTCTGTTCAAAAGGACAGAATTCTCTTATAATTTTGAATATTAAACACATAAATTGAATTTCTATTAAATATGCGTAACCTTCACCAAAAAAACTATTGGAGTATACCCTTTTTTCTCCACAGTCCTGCTTATTACCTACAAAAAAAGTTAATACTGTTTGCACTGTTTAAAACAGTATTGATAAATATTTTAAACATTTTTCTCTAATTTTTATTAAACTTTAAATTTTGTATCAAAATAAGGTCTGAAAACTGGTCAGTAATTAGCTAAACTCTTCGTAATACGAGTATTAACAACAGAAATACTAGCGAATTCATAAAGCATTGTTAAATTGGCTTTAGATCCAGCGAATCCAGTATTACACATATTTTTTGAGACTCGAGCTAGAAGCATTTTCTAAACGCTTATTTGAAGATTTAAAATAAAATATTAATAGATAATCTGCAATTATTTTTACAATAGAACTAGTTTGGAACCCGTACAAACAACATTTCATTATTTATAAATTTATAATTAAATTATACTTAAACCATTTCTTATTCATTTAACAAAACATCACAAGAAGAGCAACAAATTGGGTTAAATGGTGCACACACCCAAAAAGCAATTCACCACGTGCAGATTTTACCCAAAGCAAGCAAGGTTAGACTTAAGCAAACGCACACTCAGAAAAATGCGACAAAAGACAGGAAGATTAAATAGTAAGAATTGCAGTAAGAACCCGCAACCAATTGCCGACCTGTTGATGTGGGTCGTTGAGGCGGTACCAGTTGAACCAGCAGCCGCAGCCATTGCGGCCATCACTTGGGCACATTCAAACGCTGATCTGGGTCTTCTCTGTACCAAATCGGCAGGAACTTGTAAGCGATGTATGGCAGCACCAGAGGCAGGATCATAGCTGCACGAGAGATGTGAATGAGGTGGAACAGGAGTAGCACCTGCACTTTGGCCAGCTGAGTATAGGGTTTCCGGTGAACTGGCATAGAACGGGGAATACGGATGCGCATAGTTGGTAGGACTCGCACTGAAAGCTGTGGGTATTGTGTTGCGCTGATGTAGAGGACTGTTTCCAGCACTAATTGGTATGGCTATGGCACGACTCGTTCCTATTCCCCGTGTGTACAGAGTGGGTGAAAATTGATCGACAGCTTCATCGTAATCCTCTTCGTTATTCGGCATGGTATACAGATTTGTATCGCTAGCTGTGCCTTGGGTGGTGGGCCACAGTGATTCATCCACACAAAATGAACTCCGCCCCGAATGCGTTTTGTCGTAGTAATACAGATTAGGATTCAATCTATAAACATCGGCAGAGGATGTGCCTATGTGAGGATTACTAAAAGCTCGTTTCCGATTCATGTTGCTGTGGCTCGGTAGGGTGGAGATCGAGGCGGGTATAAAGCTGGTAGTTTTTTTTTTTTAATTGTTTGGTAGTATTGCAAAGCGCAAAGAACAGTGTTGCAAAACAGTCGCGTAAATCAAAAAATGAAAGTAGAAGAAGAGGTAGAAGCAAATAGAAATATTTATAGACAAATTCCAAAAATTTCGGAATATTGAAAATTTTAAAAAAATTTTTGGGAATATTGGGAGTAAAGCGTGGGAGTATAGTGAAGGGAGGAGAAGGTAGAGGAGAGAAAGTGTAAAAGGATCGTGCCACGCAACTAGGTCAAATATTGTTGCTTTTCGTTGAATGACTTGCATGATTGATTTTTGAAGGTTAATTGTGATTGATTCAAGGGGTCAGAAGTTCAAAACTTTGTGCTGTATGCGAACCGTTGATATATGAAAACTCTGTGCCCGATGGGTACCTTGATTGCTTACAATTGGTCACAAACAGCGAGGTGGAGATGTTTTACCCAGTCATTGATTCATAATCATGGCGAAAAGAACGACGAGGAGGATGTGAAAACACGTATTAGAAGGAATGAGAAGGAATTAGCTGCATTGAAGGTAAATAAAGTTGCAGCCGCAAAGGGGGTTTATTTTGTATCAGTATTATTTCGTAAAAGAAAGCATTCATTTTTGTTCTTCAAGACAATATCCCAGTTAAACGGTTACTAGAGCTGGTTACGGTTACGCAGCTGGAACCGATTGCTTAATCCCAAGTGAATTCAATTCAAGAGAAAATGTCGAATGAATCTATTAACCTCAGATTTACTTTTCACTTACATATCGATTTAAAAAACTTAAGTTCAAAATGCAAACGTTTACACGAAAATCGACTCGCAGTTTGGAACAGGGCCCTTAGTTTCTAGTCAATCCAATAAAATATTCTTTAAAACGCTCATTAATATGACTTCTTAACAGAAAGCCAAAGGATTCGTACACGATATTGTCTGCAGGGCAACTGAGATGTGTTGTAGCATGAAAATACACCAGCGTATAACGACACATTCTCATCTCAATCGGGAGAGTATAAAACAGGGTTCCCCAAGCAGAGCGCGCGAAAATGTGACTGTGTCTTTCTCTAACACACAGTGATGCATGACTTCGGCAAGCATTCGATGTGAATTGGCGAGTATGTTCGTGCCCCAGGGGCTATCGCTGGGGAACTCTGGTATAAAAGATATCAATATGCAAAATTGTCCACCATTTAGAACACGAAATTGCGAATATTTCTGCATTATAAACTCAAAAATAGTGTTTTTATACCCTTGCAAAGGGTATTATAATTTTGCATAAAAAAATAAACATGACTATTTATTTTGGATGAGGAAAAACGGCCATTGCAACCATTGTATATTAGATTTCATTTGATCAAAAAAATTATCTTTATTTTTTTTTATTTCAAAATAAAATATGATTCGATACGTGACATTGCGAACGCGACACTTTTTTTCCATCATTATATTTATGTGGTTTCTGTTATAATGGGAAGCAAAAACTTACGGTTAATTGCAATCACATAGTTTCTAATGATTTCTTATGCATTCTTTTATAACCCTTTGTACCCTCAGAATGATTTTCGACGGCAAAAGTAAGTGCAATCTATAGGCACTTTTATCACAAAAATTGTGTAATATGTCCTAATTGGAAAAATCGCGATAGCGCGGCCGTGAAACCGTATATTTCGAAATGGGTTATGAATAAATGTTAGATTGGCTTACATTAGTTGATTGAAAATTTGATAAAACAAAGTATTTTTAAACACTTTTAATTTTTTTGTCTTGGTGGACCTTTATTGGAAATGCCAATATATATTGTTGAATTGGGTGACGAGTTAAGTCCATTGAATGACTATATTTTACCATCGGTTGAAAAATGGGTCTTAAGGAGACAAAACTTTTTTGATTTAAATTTTATCTTAGAACTTTTTAGCAGGCTCTAGGTCATTAAGTTATGATTTTCATCATAACTTTTCTAAAACAAGACACGCACAACACCACAAAGGAGGCTGGTTGATCGTATAGCTATTTCATAAACTTCCAATAGTTTAATCATCAGCGATCTTTTGCCCAACATCAATACGTTGGCAGAGGCTACCTGATGTCAGAACTGCTAAGACCGCTTGGGAATGCCAAGTCACACTTGTTGCAAAAATTCTGACAAACAGTAGCAAACGCCAAGTCACAGAAGCTTTGTGCATGCCCTGTAATCGGCCCTTCTGTTGTTAGTCGGGGAAATTCTCTCCCCGCATTTATAGTTCTTAAACTCGGTGATTATTACTTTTATATGCTTTGAAACAGATTTGCAATATTTGGTCACTATATCTTATAGCTGCCATAGGACCTATCGGTCGGAAAATGGGTCTTAGTAAGAAACACTTTTTTGTTTTGAATGTTAGCGACCTCAAACTCGTCCATTATTAAAATTATATGCTTTCAAACAGATTTGTAAATTTTGGTCAAGATCGGATGACTATATCTTATAGCTGTCATAGAACCGATCGGTCGGAAAATGGGTCTTAGTGAGAAAAACTTTTTTGTTTTCAAGTAAATCGTTCTTAAAGTCGGCGATTCTTAATATTAAGCGCTTTCAAACTAATTTGGAAAAGTAGATCGACATCCGGTGACTATATCTTATGGTTGCCATAGAACCAATCGGTCGAAAATGGTTCTAAGTAAGAAATTTTTTTTGTTTTTAATGTAAGCGTCCTTAAACTCAATGATTACTAATTCTATATGCTTTCAAATACATTCGCAAAATTTGGTCGAAATCGGTTGACTATATCTTAAGGCTGCCATAGCACCGAACGATCGATTTTGATTTTTATGTAAGCGTTTTTAAACTGTGACATTTCAAAAACAGCATTTGCAATGGTATAAAAACTTCGGCACAGGCGAAGTAAGCTTGGCCTTCTCGTTTTTTTTTGAAGTGTTATTCAAAAAAATATTTATAAAGAGTTATTTGTCACTGTGCAACTCTAAAAAGTTGATAGAGTCGAGACCAAAAGTCAAAAAAGTCACATCTTTATCAACTCAAAAGTACAAAAATGCCTTAAAATCATCATGTAATCCCCTCATTTTGTATTGTTTTTCAACTTTGTCTTGAAAACTGCAACGAATTTGACTAAGCAATGCCGGACGAAAACGTAGCTTGGACTTAAATAAACAAACGATTAAAACATACCAGCTTCATTCGATTGGACCTTCGTATAGTTACGGGCCCTTCAGCATGTAGAATTGGAACCAAAATTCGAAAAATGCCCGTTTTTGGTACCAATTGGCAGACACAGTCAAAAATTTCGATTGTTTTGTATTAAATCAAGAAAATAGTAAGAAAACATAACTTAAAAACTGCCATTAAAAAAAATTAATAGTTTTTACTTTTCTAGCGTAAATGTTAGATTTTTCGAGAATTTATGACAGTTGTACGTGCTTGTGGGCCTATAACTATATCAGGGAGTAACTAAATGAAGTTGGTTCGTTCTAACGGTGTGTTGATTTTGGTCTAAGCTACAACTTTGTGCTGTATTACTTGTCCAAGTTTGAAACGGGTTTCAAGATGAAATTGAAAATCTGTAAGTGGTCAAAACTTGGCTTTTTTGCGCAACATTTGTAATTTTGAGTACGAAGAAGTAATTTTGTTGATTTGCTACAAAGAAATGATTTGTAGGCCAAGACAAGAACACCAACTTTGTGTGTAGGTTGAAATGAAGGTTAAAAATGTATTTAAATTTTACCTGCACATACCGGTAAACAGAAATAAAAATCCAGGTACCAATGCGGAACCGAATACCGAAATAAATTATAACCAAAACAAAACCTTTTAATGAAATGTAAGTTTCGGTACGTACCAGAACCGAAATACGATTCGGTTTGATTACCTGATTAAAACCAATTTCTCCACTCAAACTCAGTCGGCGATCTACCTATGGTGGCGCCATGTGTACCAATAAACGGGCTAAGGGTTGCCAAGTTATATGTCATGACTGGCGCGAAAATATTTTTAAATTTTGTTTATTTGAAGAAAAGCAATTGTCTGCTTGTTTGTGATAGACTGCATCGAACAAATAAGGACAACTTTTTTATGATATGCCCCTACTCACATGGATTGGCCGGTGTCGACAAAAAAGCTAAAAGATTACGGGAACTGACGTAGTGGAAGCAATGAAACGACAAAATGTGGTAAAGTTCGTTATAGTTATCGCACAGGACTCGGAAAGGATCATGACGGGCGTAATTTGATCTGCACACTTGCAAAGACAACTGACGAAAACGGCGAATTGCTCTGCAGGGTACGTTGCAGTTCAATAGACTTAGGAGAAGAGACGAATCTACATCAACAACAACCAGCTTATGCATTAAAATCGCACCTTGACTAATCGAACGGTCTTTTAGAATAGGCAAGTTCAGAAGTCGTAGCCTATCTATAGTTTAAGCGCTTTAAGTGCAACAAGAGTGCATTTTATTATTGGAGAATATGACTTAAAATTTAATTACAATTTAAAAATTTATCATAAACCAAATAACAAAATCAAAAAATTTCAGAGATGCAACCCTGTTTTAGAGATGCAACTTTATATTGGACACAAGCCTTCTAACTAGATTTTCAAATAAGTAAATGAAATCTCTTGAAGTTCTGTGACACCTACGTACATTTCGAGCCGAGGCCAAAATGTCTAGATATTTCCAGGACACCCACATTGAGTTAGGTAGTTTAGCTACACGGTATATAGATTAGATTTAAGGCATTATATAAATTGAAGAAAATTTAAACAGCATCCATTACCTTTTGGTTTTCGGTCATGTTGTTAGCAAGTGAGTTTTTATGTGACAGCTTCACTAAGCACTAACAAGCACGACATTAAAAATCGTTTCAATATATGCCTGGATGGTTGCCTTTTAGGTAAATCTTTAACTGCATTTTAATTGCCATTTTTCTATTTATACTTTTCCATAAAGCCAAACTCATTCACAAAATATACAAAAAAAAAATATATGAATAATTCCCACATCTTCTACACATGTTGTTTACATGTTTTTCCAGTGAAATCTTATGCAACATTTGCGGTAACATCAAGTCGATGCGCTCCAATTCTCAAAACATAAACAACAACCAAAAACTGGTCTAAAGCGAAATTAGAAGATGAAGCTGTGGGCCAGCCCTTAGAGATGGAAGCGCAAAAATTGTCAATTAATTCTTGTAAAATGTTTGCTAAAAACATTTCCGCTTTAAAGTTTTGTGTTTAATGATGATGATGATGGCGATGACGATGACGATGGTGAAAATGGAAATGCCCAATCGCATTTCTGAAAAGAAAAACTAATAAATAAAATCCAACGAGGCATGGTAGATCTTGCGACAACTTTTCCCCAAAACACACACGCTAAAGGCTAAAGCAAAGATTTTCAGTTTTCGCAGTTGCAGTTTGTATTTTTTTTTTGTTTTTTTCAGCACTCAGTCACTCATGACATATCCGGGTAGAAAACAACAACAACAACAACAACAACAACAACAATTGCAACAGAGACAGCGCAGCCAAAGCCACAATAAACAACAACTTTTCTTTTGTCTGCAACTCTGCCACCAAAAGAGGCTGTGGGGCGAAACCGAGTTTGTTTGTTGTTTTTGTGGTTCGTTTTTTTGCTGTTTAATTGATAATTTTATAAAAATTTGCAAAAATATTTTTATAAATCAGTTAAAAAATTAAATGTCCCCCCATTGTCGTTGAAGTGGCCAACTGACTAGGAAATAAAAGTTTTGTTGTTGCTCAAAACACACAAAAATTAGGTGAATGGAGGAGCTTTGCTAGCTTGGGAAACGCTGCTGGCTCGATCACAGATTAGTTGAAGAAAGAAAATTTCCAGTTTCCTCAGTGGAGTTGAAGCCAAAAGTGGCAAATTAATCGCTTGCCGTTTGGTTTTTGTTTTTTTATCTACACATTTTCATCGGCTGACGACTTTTACCCCACAAAAAATAAAAAAAAAAAAAAAAACGACAAACAAATAAAATCAAATTTATTTGCCAATTGTTTTCAATTATTTTACGTAATGTATTTTGTTTGTTTTCTTTGGTTGATTTGACAGCACAATTAACTTGTAAGGACAGCAAAAGGATTGCATAAGTAGAAAGAGAAAAAGCAGGACCACAAAATATCAACAAATGCGAATGCAAATTTACCAGAAATGCTTAGAAATGAGTTTGTTTATGCTAATTATTATTTACAAGTTAGTTGTTTATGCAGGAGTTTTATTAATCAGCATGAGAGAGAGAGAGAGAGATAGAGAGTCAGAGTTTGTATGATTGAGAGAGAGGTAGAGAGAGAGCGAGAGCGAGGGAGATGTTTGCTTTGCAAGTGTAGGGAAAGGGAAGTTGTACATTTACTCACACTCAAGACACATAGACGAACAAGCCACAAATTTGGGGTTAATACTTCAATTTTCTTACCTGAAATGAGAGAAAAGTAAAAAAATTTTGTTAGAAAAATCAATTTAAAAAAATATATATTTTTAAAAATCTTAAATAATGAGGGTAAAATAAGGTTGGATTATAATTTACACATTAGAAGAATGTGCGTCTGATCCTCCTTGACTGTGACAATGCACCAGCTTTGATTTGATATTTTTTTTATTCACTTAAAATATTCAATATTTTTGCGATGTCTTCGTTATTCGTCGCCTTCCAAAACCTTAGTTTTTGACCTCTTGCTGAGTGGAAAAACAATAGACAGAAGTTCTGACATTCAAACTTTTGAAGAAAGGTCTTAAAGTAGCCCAGTCTAAACATATAAAAGGCGACCCTCGTGTTGCTTGAAGCTTAATTATTGCATATAAGAAATAGTTTTACCAAAGACCCTAGAACATAAAGATGCATAACTGCAAATACCAGTGAATGTCAGGCAAAATATTTGGGTTGGATTTTCGACGTGGATTTTCAATGTGGATTTTGGATGTGGATTTTCGATTTTTCATTAGTACGTGCTTGTGTATTTTTGTTCGGGCGATTTCGTTTCTCTTCAGTTCTGCTTTAACGCAGTCTGCTCAGTTCCTCGATTTCAGTGTGCAAAAGTAATGGTTTTCTGTGTGCATTGCTTTGTGGCGACGGAGAGCAGCAGCGAGCGAGTGTATGCAAGCGAAAAGAATAGGAATGCAACGAATGATAGCTAAGAAGCCGCAATTGAAATACGCTTGCAATCGTTATTCAAGAATTATAAGTTTATTGTTGTTATGCGATTTTACTGCATTTTATTACACATTTACTTATACAACGCGAGGTTTGCACTTATTCGTGAACTATTTTATGTGCTGCTATATTAATATATATTTAAGCTTGCCTCAGTCTTTTGAAATTATTGAAAACAGTATACAAGCGACGTAGTGTAAATTGTATAAGGAAGTGTGGAAGGAGCGCGTTGATAGTCGATTACTAGAGGGGCCCTCTCATTCGCGTTCGTGTTCCTTAACGAACATCTGGCGCACCAATACAAATACAAGTGTATTTGACGCGACGCGACAAAAAAATCTCCACCTTGTGGTATTTTGATATACTGCGTTAAGCATCTTTGTGAGTTCTAGAGTCTTTGGATTTACACATATTCAAAAACTCAGAAAGTCAACTACATAATTGCGGGTTGACGATGAATAGGTTTCTTATGAGAGAGCTTTTATTTATTGATTGAACTGGCTGAAAATCGCTATGAACATTTTAACTCATACAAACTTCTTTGGAAAAGTGTTGAGTTATTCATGAGTGAGTGAACAAAGTTGAATTATTCTTTAAACTGAGTAAGTGAACATGTTCTTCTCCAATGGAAATTTTTTTTTCAGCGACTCTTGTTCAGTCTATCTTGTTCAATATATCTTGTTTAGTCTGTCTTGCTGTGAGTTGATTTTGAGTTGTTCTAAGAGCTGTTCAGTCTCTTTTGCTCAAAGAGTTGTCCTGTCTGTCTTGCTCTGTGATCTGTTCTGTATCTCTTGCTCTGTGAGCTGTTCTGTATCTCTTGCTCTGTGAATTGTTCTGTATGCCTTGCTCCATGATACAACTAGTACAGGTATGGCGCCAACATTTTGAACCAGGCGCTTTTGCTAAGAGCGCCAGAGAGAGCGGGTGAGTGAGCGCAAAAGTAAACGACGCACAATCACACAAATTAGGTATGTGTATAGAACAAAAAAGCCATGCAGAAACAAAAAAAACAGTGCAACAGAAACCCACACCTATGAAATCCGCGAATGCAAAAGTTTTGACGCAAAAAAAAAAAAAAAAGTGCGCTCACACAACTTTCCACCTTAGACCTAGAACAGTTGAACAAGAACCACTGAACAAGAATAACTGAACAAGAACAACTGAACAACAACAACTGCACAGGAACAACTGAACAAGTGCGCCATTTGAGTGAGTCACACTTAATAAACAAGAACAAGTAAACATGTTCAGTGAAATGAACAAACTTTACCCAACACTACTTCGGAACTAGTTTTCAATTGCAAAAATATTTTAGTTCATATTGCCAAACTTCAACCCATATTTCAAGTTATATGTCCGGTCTTGAACTAGTAAAATATCTAATTCCATACCTAAGTACCAAATTTCAAGTTTATAAAGTTTTTACTATTTGGGTTTTCAGTGTAAATTTGTTGACACCTCACGCCAAAAATGATCAGTAAGGTTTGCCATTTCACCATGAATAGACTAACAAACGAACCACGCTTGCAATGCATTGAATTATATTATCAAAACTCTTTCTCTGTGAAAAATGTGTTTCGCAAATTACGTCCATTTTATGGTCGTCATAATCGACCTACCGAAAAGGCTATTCAAACAATTGGACATTAATCCACCATTCTGTGTATCGGCCAGTGTCAATGAAGATGGACGTCGGTATTAAACCATACAAATTACAGCTGGTGCAAGAGCCACGCAAATAACTCTCAAGCCTATTTTCAGTTTGCTCTGTTCACGTCAATGACCGAAAGAACAAAAAAAAAAACCCGGGCTCGGGCTTCTCATAACCGAATGTGTGCTATAATCGCACTGTTGTTGAACACACAGCACTGATCGGGCTGAATGCAACCGAATAACAGGACCAGGTCAGTCAATCGATTATAAACTGTGTTTTTTTCGAAGACCGAAATGCAAAATATTCTTTACAAAAGGTTGCGTACGCTAGAACTAAGCATAAGCAGAGAGAGAACGAGTGAGTGCATATAGTTTATCGCATACATTGATATTGTTAGTTGAGCATTATACACCGATGCATCCATACGAAGCAGACCCTTTGAATGCGTGAATTTAGCCAAAAGGACCGAGCCAGACCTCAGAGGAATAAATACACAGAACTGTGTTTCCCTCCTCTTACAACCAAAGAGACGCAGTCACCGTTCATTCAGTATTCAATGTGCTGGGCGAAAACTGTTATTTTCTGACAAAGTCCAACGGGGGACCGATTCTGGCGACCTCTGGCAAGAACTCAGCTGAGCTCATTTTTGGCTCAATGGTTACGTCAACAAACAAATTGCCGAATTTGGTCAGATAAGCAGCCAGAAACAGTTCAAGAGCTGCCAATGCACCCGAAAAAATGCACTGTTTAGTGCGGTTTGAGAGCCGGCGGCATCATTGGACCGTACTTTTTCAAAAATAATGACAATTTGTATGAGTTTGAATTGTCAACTGTACAAGCTTGGATTCGGTGCTTCGGAATTAGTCCCAGGGTGTTTCAGTGCTAAGAGAATGAACATCGGTGACCCCGATGATATGTTCTCTCTAAAAATATTTGTCTGAATTGATAACTGAAAATTTACACTTTTTTTTCCTTGGGATGAATTGCAGTTGCTAGTTAGTTGCATACCTCCTGCTTTCAGCGCGCTGCGTGCGCTGGCCGACCGGCGGGCGATTTGGCCCCCCATCACCTAACAAAAATTAGTAATACCGCTACTCTAACCATCACCAGGCGACCTCACAAGTGGACACAAATTCGCTACAGTATCATACACATTGTTTGTCGCCTTCCTATATAACAGTGGAAGAGTCGAGCAGAGATAGCTTTATTGTGTCCGAGACATCTTCCAAAGAATATGTCAACAAGCGACGGTCCCTGAAAGTTGTAAGCACTACGAAAAGTGGTGGAAATGCGGAAAAGGGAGCACATCGTGCCATTAGCTCTGACCATTTACGAGACATCAAAAGTGATCAAAATAAATGTAAAATCATATCCCATAAAAAATAAATTGTGATTTTTTTCCCCTGTATTTCGGTACATATTCATAACATGGAATTTGGTTTATGCGAGTTCTAAAACATCTGAATAGGCAGGAAAAATGACTATAATTTGTCGTTTATTAGTTCATTTTAAACAAATAATTCCTCATTTGACGCCGAATCAATGTATTTTGATATTTTATTTTGTTCGAATTTCTCGTAAATTTTATTTTTAAAAATTCAACACAATAAGCTGAATGTTTGAATTTCCCTTTGTTTAATAAATTTATTTTATTTGTAGCCTACTTTTCATATTAAATACTTTAAAATTTCTCAAGCTTTATAAGCTCTGGCCCATTGAACTTTTTTAAATTAAGTCATTTACCGCTGGAGGGCGCTTCACAAGCAGCTTGCGTGTTGAAAAGCTTTAGCCGAGACATTTACCACTATAAAAAAGTCCATGTTCATGGTGAGTAAAAAAAACTGTGAAGCAGAGCACAATGACACTCAAACTGTAAGCAAACGAGTACAGTGCACATAAAACTGTAAAATCACAAATTTTCGAATGAAGGTGAAAAGAAAAACAACTTATTTTAATTTAATTTAAAATCTATACAAAACTAGGCCAACGAAAATTTCACAAAGATTTTTCAAAATTCAAATTAAAGCGTTTTTCCGAATGTTAGAAATAATTTAGATTTCCACTAAAAATCAAATTAATTTACAATTATTATTAAATAGTTAAACAAACCACAACGCAATAAAAAAAAAGCGTGTTTACATTCGTTGTTTTTGTTGTTGTTGCTTTTAGCGAAAAATGGCAACAAATACAAACAAGGCGATAATGTGTGCAAAATGCACAAATAACCGATCAATAACAACAACAGATACGGAGAGATGGGAGAGAAAACCAAAACAGACTATAGAATAGAATGCAATTAGAAGACATACAAGTGGAAGGGAGATAAAAAAAAAACACACAACTCACGTGTAAAAATAAGGTTGTAACTGAGAGAATAATGAGACAGCGAGAGAAAGAGAGAACTGATAAGAGAGGAGAAGTGGATCTCCAAGTATTTTATTGTCACATTTGTTGTTTTGATAATATTTGTTATTGTTTTTGTGGTAGTCACACACACTCTCTCTCTCTCTGTCTCTCTTTCTCGCTTGCTCTCTGCTGTATTTTCTATAATATAAAAATAGCAATTTGCGCACTATTTTTAAATGTTTTGAAAATTGTTCAATGTTTTCTTGTCTCAATTTGTTGTTGCTGTCAATCACCAGGTCGAGAAAAACCAAAAGAGAATTTGCAATAGGCAAGTACCCCTCTTCCACCCCTTCTTCATTGCCAGCGACTGCGATTTTTTAAGCGCCCTGGCGCCAACTGACAATACTTAATACTTATTTTAACAGTTTTTTTTTATATACGGAATTCACTTAAGACAAGCATAATCGATGAGGCCCGGCGAATCTTATCAAAAATAAAACAAATTGATAAGATTTGAACAAAAAAAAAATAAGAATTTAAAAATATTCGTTTTTCTACATTTCCGCAAACGACAAAATGTGCCCACAAAGGTAATAAAAATAATTCAGGCGGATCACCTGTCGTATACTTAATTAATCTTTGACTGGATGGAAACGAAAATGAATTAAAACAAATTTGTCTTAATATTTGACTTAAGCATGCTTCCCAAGTCATAGGGAAATGACCAGCTGAATGTTGCCGGAAAAAGATTAGCCACAAATACCAAGATGGACAGAGATTACCCTCGAACTTTGTAGCAAGGGAGCCAGAAAACTTCTACTTTAGTAGGTAGCAGGAATCATTCGACCTTTACAAATTTTGTTTCAAGTTTGTTTTCTCACTAAACTTAGTAAAACAAATAAAGATTTTTCTTAAGCTATGTTCACGCAGGCAAATGCAAATAATTTGCCAAAATTTTTATGAACATTTTGGTAATTAGGCCAAATTAGAGAACTTTTCGGCCATATTTGATTAAATTATTTGAGTATAATTAGTTTTATAGCATCGTTTTAAGTTCTGCCAAATACGCAATGTAGCCAAATTTTAATCAAAATGTGTGTAAATTATTTGCCTGCGTGAGCTTTATTAGAATAATACATAATAACTAGCTGTCCCGTATTTTAAACATCAAACGGAAAAGTGAAGCTTACATTACAATTGCTATCTATCAAATCTTCATGTTAATCTAAACTCAATTTAAAATTAGCGAATTTCGCGATTTTGTTGACCTTTCGCTCTTCATCATCTATCTATTCACCCGTCTTCATGATAATCAAATGCTTATAAAATTTGGAATATTTCGCGATTTTTTGATCTTCTGATCTGCACCTCTTATTTACCCGTCTGTTTACCCCTTTATTTACCCGTCTATTTTACCGTCTTTATGACAATCTAAGCTCATAGTATGTGAAGTTTGCAAATTTCGAAAGTTTTTGGCCGATTCTACACCTTCTTTTTACCCGAATATTTAGCCGTCTTCATGACAATCTAAACCAGGCGTGGAAGCCAATACAAATACACAAAATACAACTCAAGCAAGTACAACAGAGATGGGCGCGTCGCGACGTTCACAATGCACACACACGTCGCGACGCGCCCATCTCTGAAGTACAACCACACAAAATAGAAAACCGATTTTGTGTGTGTGTGTGGTCGTTGCTGTCTCAAGAACAGGGTTTCCCAAGCAGAGAGCGCGAAAATGTGACTGTGTCTCTCTCTAACACACAGTGATGCATGACTTCGGCAAGCATTTGGTGCGAATTGGAGAGTATGTTCGTGCCCCAGGGGCTATCGCTGATGAACTCTGCTCAAGAACACGCGCGCGAATCGATCGATGATACATAGGAGAGAGAGAAGAGAGACACATTTGAAATTGTTGTTGCAGGCCTTCGCTCCGAAAGAAAGAGAGGAGAGCACGCATATGAAATTGTTTTTGCTTTTTATAATGTTATGGCCGAGTGAATCGCAACCTTTGCGCAAAGCAAAATCAAATGCGTGGTTTGCTTAATAGGCTTGGGCACCCCTGATCTAAACTCATTTTAAAAAATTCATAAAAAACGCTCTTTCCCTTTGGAAGGAGTGAAAACACAAACACCGTGACACGTGAATTTTTTTTTTACTATTTATTAGATTTTCAATATTACAAGTGCGATAAGAATGTATGAGCGAATTTATAGATCCAAGTATTAAATTTTAATTTTCAAATTTCTAGATCCGTGAGTTCTGAACCCTATGACGCTCTCCAACTTCGCTTGGTCACTCCGTTCACCATCTTTGCTTTAACCCTTCTTGCCTGTAAAAACTAAATTGAGATAGGTTAGAGCTCGATTTTTAGTACAAAATTTGTAGTTGGTACTAAAATTATTCATTCTATACGATTAATCTTACGTAATTCAAGAAGAAGAAGAAAGAACAACAAAATTTTAACATTTTAAGAATATAATGTTCTATACTTCATCACGGTCATACCTAAACCTAGTAGAATTGCATATTTTTATAAGTGACAAAAACTTTTATGGTAACAAGTTGTGTCACAAATGAAAGAACTTTCTAGAACTGGATCACTAGATACTAAAGCCTCTGTAATGCAACTTTTACACTTCAAATTTGACTTAAACATGAGTCAAGTGTCAGCTGAAAAAGTTTTAGCCTACTGTATGTACATTAGATCGGACCACAAAACGGCAAAATGGGAAAAAGTAGGTCTCGGCATTCCCAAAGCCAATATTTGTTGTATAATTAATAATTGTGAAAATCAAAAAATTTTATTTTCATTTTAAAAGGGGGCGCGACAGGTCCTTAAAGTTATGAAAAAAATTAATCATACGACACGTTCACCAAATACAAATTGGTACAACAATGTTATAAGTTCATTTTAATTGCCGTCATCTTTTGAAATTCGAAAAGGCAACTACATTTGTGGAAATTTGTCAGAAGAGGAAATTTGGTCGGCTTATTGATCCCAATTTTTGATAACACGCGTTCCTTAAGGCTGATCAACAATTAGAGATGAATAAAGGATTGGCTAGTTGATATCGCTCATATAGAAAAGTAACACAAATTCAGTAACATAACATAGTGCTCTCTTTTTGGTTTTGTAATTCGAAATAATTTTTAATTTAAACCAACGCCGACTATTTATAAATGAAACAATTATGTGATAATAGGCAACACTGCGTATGAGTTATTCACGAATACTTTAGAGCCTATTCGCGCCCGGTAAAACTCGACAATTTGTACTTTTTTTTTTTTTTTTTGCATACTATAAAACAAAAAGGATCAGATAATGGTGTCAGACTATGACCTTAAAAATTTCATATTCAGGAGGTCCAATCTTAATGTAAATTGATCGATTACTTTGAAAAAGGAAAATAGTTATTCAGGCATGTTCTCAATTCCACTACGTTTTGAAAAGTAAATCGAACGAAATTCTGCTTCGGTTTCGTTTTGTGTTCTCAATTCCGAATGTAATTGCTCTCTTTTTACTTTTTGCAAGGCACTGGTCCAAGCGAGATTGGAACTAGACACGTAAGGGAGAATCCACAATTCTAAGCGAAGCGATTGAAAATGTAACAGTCTAAGATGAGAGGGACTGCCTTTCAGGTTTCACTTTTCGGTTTGGTTGGTCAATGCGAAATTCTGGACACATTAAACAAACTAATTCCTTGTAAATCAATTAATGACTTAAATGCAAATCAGCGCACTAACAATTTCTAAATGGATCACACAGAATTAAGGAAAATTCACTTTATGTTCATCTAGCAACAGTAAGAGTGCGTAATTTGGCAATTACTTTTCATTCCACCGACCTACAACAAGCAGTACTTTTTGTTTTGGTGTTGCGAAAACATGAATCCATTCCACTTTCGAAAAGTTCACGTGGAAGTGGAATTGAGGACATGCCTGATTGACGCTTTTTTCTGAAAAAAAATACAAATAAAAATGCACCGTTCCATTAGGCGATGTCAATCAAAAGCCAAACTAATCGAATAATGCTTTGAACTCCTTCATCATCCACATTATTCGATACATTAGGCCCCCTAGCGTCCATGGACTATCTTCAAAACGTATAAGAAAAAGATTAAAATCAAAAAGTGACGTGATTGCTGCAATGGCAAGTCAAATCTTTCAATCTTCAAAGAATAAATGCATCAGTACTCGAACGCGACATGAGCCAATTTAAACTCCATGTGACGGGACGGGATTAATTTGTTATTTTGAAATTTCCAAGTGCCCTGAATATTTAGTTGAGCGAATGGAATTTAATACGTGGGATGGGATCCAATTCTAATTCCCGCGTCGATCTTTAGTACATGACACTGCACTTATCATGCTCAACCAAATAGATGCACCACCACCACAAACAAAATTATTCACAGTCGTCTTATTACAATTTTTTTAAACCGCTTTTTAAGGTCGCTATTTAAATTCAATCGAAAACGAAGATTAAAAATGCCCCCCAAAGATACCATTCAAATTAAAACAAAGCAAAATTAAATGCAAACAAATATTCAAGTCGTCTTCTTTGCATTTTGCAAATTCTTTTCCCCATCTTTTTCGAAATTCACAA
This sequence comes from Lordiphosa magnipectinata, assembly GCA_037044535.1. Lineage (NCBI taxonomy): Eukaryota > Metazoa > Arthropoda > Insecta > Diptera > Drosophilidae > Lordiphosa > Lordiphosa magnipectinata. The sequence continues at coordinate 45,007 of JBAMBO010003263.1, read as the reverse complement.
TCGTTTTACATTGTAATTATTATACATATCTTTTTTGTTATTATTGTTGCCATTTGTTTATTATTTACAGCTACACATATCTTAAAAGTTTACTCAAATTCCATTCAAAATAAACCACACCATAACTTAAATGGATTAAATACGAATTCCTTAAAAAAAAAACATCACAACTAACATCAATGCAATATCAGCACAGCCAAATCAGGTGAAACCGCTATGTCATAAAACATTTAAACAGTTGTAAATATGCAATGTTCTCTCTCAACTTTTAGCCATAAAAATAAATCATTCATTTAATAAAATACGAAAAACAAAAAAAAAAATGCCACACAAAATTGGAAATATCAATTGACCTCCTGAGCGACTTTTATTTTGTGAGGAAATATTTAATGCATTTTCTGAGAAAATATTTTACGTTTTGGTCAACAATTTGTCAGTTGATTTATGTACGGGTGCCTCCAAAAATATATTTATGCATTTTGTGTGTAGTAAATGAAATCCTCAATAGAATCAAACGACAGATTGCGGAAGCTAAATGTTAGCTGTAGTTTTGGCAATGACAAACGACCGCAACGCAATATATAAACAAATAGACAAGGCAAGATAAATTACGATAAAACTATTTGTTAAGAATAAGGATTCCCTGCAATTTTGTAGTTTTATAAAAAATAATGGTTTTTTCATTGTTTGTAATTGAATACAAATCATTAAAGTTTTGGTCACTCCAATTTGCTCATTTATCTAAAGTGAATGTTTATTTTCATGTAACATTTATCCCAACATGCTTCACATTTGTTTCACACTCGTATAGGGTATCCCCGCACCATGCCAAACAAACAAATACACAGAAAATATTGCAATAATAAGAAATTGTTCATTTAATTTACATTTCCCCGGCGCCTCTTCAATCTTTTCTACGCCAACATTTTTTTTATTTATTTAATTTTAATTAAATTTTTCCTTGGCCTGAGACCACCACATACATACAAATGCATTGTGTGTGCTTATTTTCTGTCATTCTTGTTTATTATTTGTTTTAAGGTGGGGAGGAGGTGGAGGAGCTCACACAATAATTAGGCAAAGTAAATTAATTAATTTCACATTTTCGCGCGTGAAGAAAATTAATGCGAAATTAATGGAGCGTCAAGGCGCCGCCGCCGTCGAGCCATAGCCAGAGCAAAGTGTTGCATTTTAATTAGTAATTTATTAATTGGGTAAAAAAAAAAAATTAACTGCGAAATGCATCAGAAAGTCATAAAGAAACAAAATTGATTGGGAAAGACTTTGAGATTTCGTGTTCAGTATTGATTTATGACATTGGCGTAACATTTGGTGCATATCTGAAGTTATATTGCACCGACATATCGGTAAAGGCATATACAAAAGGTTATCTAGATTCGTTAGTTCTACACTTGACAAGTGTGCAATTTCTATACTTTTAAATTTATTCCTCCACCTGATAGCAATTGGAGAAGTCTGTAAAAAGAATTAGTCGGGTATGTTTCACATTTCGACAGCGATTTCCGTATAAACGTTTTCATTTCGCTTTGAAATCCCACAACTTTATACATGAAGTGACGAAAACATCTTCGGTTTGATTGTTTGAAATCGACTGCTGAAAGCCAAGCGAATTAAAAACGTAAAATAATTACAATTTTCTATCGACCTGATCTTGGAATCTTTGACATATTTGCCACTTCACATAAAAACTTCAACATTTCTAATTCGAAATACATAAGTTCATACGGAAATCGATGTCGACATGTGGAACACACCCCTGTAAGAGCTTTCGATTTTGGAACACAGTCTTTCCCCCCCTTTTGACAACCGTTCAATTCAGCTAACTTGTCCTTACTGATTGTCAGATAAGCCTACAGCCTAAACGGCTAAAGTTATGGAGCTCAATTGCAGTAATTACCCTAAGTTAAGAGAACGGTTGCAAAAAAGATTATGTTCTTAGATTAACTTTAATCTAGGTTCCACCTGAAGCAACTTATACAGCCACTTCCACAAATGTTGCGTGATTTAGAGTCCGAATTTAGTACTAAAACCCGTTTCAAATCACAAAAATTGTGTGAAAGTGGAATTGAGAACATGGCTGATAATAAAAACAACTAAGATAGCTATTTTTATACGATTAACTTTAATACTCCAAGTATCCAGTAGATATTTTCGAAAGTACTAAAATGATATTTCGAGTATATTAAATTGATAATAACTTGTATCAGATTGACACTATGTCATATTAATTTCTTAGTATCAATTTGCTAATAGGTCTTATCAATTTGATATTTAATTTTTGCAACTTTTAGTATCATTTTGATGCTAGCTTTTATATTTTACAAATGAATTAATATCGTCAGGTGTGGACACCTCACTATAGGAAACATGGTTCTCTCACTCTGTATTCTTCGTGTCCACGCGGATGTTGTTTATTTAGAAGTCACTGTAGATCTTTACGCCTTTTGCTAAGCTTCGCAGAGACTCAGTGAAAAACGTGAAAAACATCTCTTCTACAACTGTCTTCGCATCGAATCTCTTGCATTGTACGTCATCTTGCAAAGCGCTGAAACAACCACAGCAGCATTGTGGCGTGGCATACGTCGTGTCGTAACATTTGTTGACATAAAAAATTTTTTTTCACATATTAATTTTTTGCGTATCAAATTAATATTTCAAGCATCAAATTAATACCCTAAATATCAATTTGATACTCTCTAAGTTTACAGTGATACAAAAAAAAATTATACTAGTTTCAGTTTCCATTTGAGACAACGCGTATCAAATTGATATTGATACAAGTTTTTTGGGTGCGCGTGAATAAAGACGGACATGTCTTTATCGACTCGACTGTTTATGCTGATTAACAATATATATACTTTATAGAGTCGGAAATGAATCCTTCTCTCTGTTATATACTTTTGCCCGCGGAACTGCTTTAATTCGCTCCAAATGTCTGCTTTTTCTGCTACATTTTTGGCAAATCTCAGAAGGTCGGTTGATTTCATATATAACAGGTTCATAGCCGCTCAAAAACCAGTTCAGTGCATTTACAATTCCAATTCAAAATTTTCAAAACTAGCGTAAAAATGACTCAATTATGGTTCCTTAGCCTATTTTAGCGTCAAATTCATACTAATAACTATCTAGAGCTAAAGTGGTTTACAGAACCATCTCCAAAATTATACTAAGACTAGTTTTTAAGAAAATATGGGAACTATTCCAGGCTTGAACTAATTCTGAACCAGGGTCTGGCTGTTTCTAAAGTATTTCAGAATTAGTTTCCAATCGCTTTTGAAACAGTTTTTAGATAATCCTTTGTTTAAAAAAATTTTTCTGTGGCTTCGAAACTAGCTCGATTTAGATTCATAAATAAGTTTTAAAACGACTTACACTGCCCGACAGCCGATTAGCGCCCCATCATTTGGAATAATTCAAGTTATTATTCGTTTATTTTGACCAACTTTCAATAGAGTTAATCAAATATGGGAAAAGCAAAAGCGTTAAGTGAACCCGAAATGGCCTATATAAAGAGCCCGGGCTCTAAATCAATAAAATATCAACAAACAAAAATTACCCGCAGTAATGAGGATAACTATTGAGAAAATATGAAGGGTAACGTGATAACAGCAGCAGAAAATCGAATTATTTTGAGATGCGCGCCTGGTCTGGTAAAGTCTAGTGGTGTCATGGTATGGGGTGCTATAACTTACCCATGGTACCATTAAATTGAAATTTCTTTCTTCTCGTACGAATGCCACATTTAATATAATACAATGGTGTATTGAAAACGGCATTCCCTGCAATCAAGGAAATTTTTGGATTTAGGAATGGAAGGTTTCTGCAGGATAACGCCCCTACTATCCACACTGCCATGATCGTAAAGTCTTGAATTGAGCTCGAAAACGTATTATTTCTGCCAGGCCGCCGAACTCGCCAGACCTTAACATTATACAAAACGTTTGGTAAAGCCAGGCACGAAAAGTATATAAGTCTGAAAAGCAATACCCAACTAAAACGGAACTTATTCAAGGAATAAAAAGTGCCTGGGAGGATATTTCCCTTGATTATCTCATAAAAATGATATGTAAGTGAGGATATTTTGGAATTTATATTTCATTTTCCGATTTTTGAATGACCTCTGCAAGTTTAAGATCAGCAATAAAAACATTTTATCGAAATTTACTTAATCGAACTTTTTGAACGGTCACGCTAAAACACGTATTTAAAAAAGCATGTGAGGATTACTCCGCTTTACAAACAGCAAATAAAGTTTAATAAAGACGTGATTTTAACCTTGTAAGAACGCAGTATAATCAACACATTATAAACAATATCTCTTGTTATTTAAATTATATACATACATATATGGCTCTCGATACACATATGTCACTCAACTTCAGCTCTCAGCAGCTCATTGGCTCCAGAGAGCCCGTTCACCGATCGTCTCATAATTTTGACTTAATAGTCGAGTCTTTACAAATCTGAAACCCAAATTCGAAGGGTTAAAAACTCGCGGAGCCCAAAACTATTACAGGTCAGGATCGGGACGGCAACTGATTGAACTTGGCGGGACGGGATCCAGACTGAACTAAAAATCTGGGTTCGAAATAGGTTTGGGAAGGAAATAGCCGTGGATTCAGCTGGTCTTTTAGTCTTCGTTTCTTTCTAAACCTCCCCCAAGGCTATTACATACTTTGCAATCTACCCACGAATTTTGCTTAACTTCATCTCTATCTGTATGATTTGTATGTGTGTGTGTGTGTGTGGATGCCATGTGGGCGTTGTCACCAACCAACTGAAAAACAGCTGTTAAAGCCTCTGACACTTACTCCACACACAGCTGGGCTCGCTCTCCGTCATCACAAAAAAAAAAACATACCAAATTGGCAAGCAAAGACAAAGAAACCAAAAGAGCGGGGTCTGGGGCAAGGGTGAAGAGACTTTAATGGAGTTGCTCGTTATAAGCAGTGAGTGAGTGTGTATGACGATGACTAATAAACACACAAAGGCAGAAAGGCAACTAGCAAACAAACAACACCAAACAAAATAATAAAAACCGGCAAAATAGCTAAAAATGAAGACAAAGGCAAAACCGGCTTTAAGTCTATGCATTGCGAAAATAAGAAAGAAAAACGTTAGCAACATATGCAAAAAAAAAAAAAACAGGTAAAAAATATAAATAAGTATTGGGAAAATAAAATTTTTAATAGGTGAAAAAGAAATTTAAACAATGGAAGCTGATAAAAATTAATTAAAATATATTTGGAAAAAAACCGGCGATTTAAAGCTTTGAAATTAGAAAACAAGACAGAAAAAAATTTTTAAACAACACTTTACATTACATAAAGCTGGTCTTGCAGGTCATCTTAGGATGCAATGGTCAAAGTGGGAAAAGTAAGTAAACCTCAACAAAAATAGCAGCTCACCTCCCGCCCAATCGGATGAGGGGCGCAGCCGCCAAGAAAAAAACCAACATTTTATAGCAAAAAGAGAATCTTCAGTGCTGATTACTTAGTAGAGTTTCTTAGTTCGGATTTTCAAGGACCATAAACTAAAATGTTTTTTATATCCAGATGAACCTGAAACCGAACTGGACCCCATCCGTTTGGAAAAATTCTTTTTAAAAAAGGTTCGGTTCAAAAAATTACTACAACTCACTTTTGAAAGAACCTTTTCTGCCATTTTGTTTTCATTATTCATGTTATATTATTATCAAAATTCGGTATATGAAGAATTTGAAAAGGAAAATAAAGCAAGAGTCAGGCTGCACAGAGAAAAAAAAGCAACACGAAAATGTAGGATTTTCAACCCATAACGTTTCGTGTAGCTTTTCAACACGTCGCGTGTAGCTTTTTTATTTCAACACGAGGATTTTCAACCCATAACGTTTTGGTAGCTTTTCTGCACGCCGCGTTTAGATACTGAAATCCTACACGTTTCGTGTAGCTTCTCAACACGTCGCGTGTAGCTTTCTCATTTCAACAAGTTACGTGTAGCTTTTCTGCACGTCGCGTTAAGCTTTGTCATTTCAACACGTGGCGTGTGGCTTTTCTGCACGCCGCGTTCAGCTTTCTCAGTTCTCTTCGAAATTTATGTACATAGAAGGTAGACGCTACCTTTCAATTTCAAGGACTAGGCCACTTTCAAAGCCATGAAAGAGGTTGTATTGGAGTACAACAATGATGAATATGGACCATTTGACTATTGATTGACGGATCAAATTAATTGTTCTTCTAAGACAGCGGTGTGCCCTGGCTACCATTGCTCAGAGAATTATTTTTCAGCAACAGGCGACAGTCAGACGCATAAGGGAATTGACTCGCTTCCAAATGTGTTACAACAACAAAAACTCCTTGCCAATGCGCAACAGGTGCAGTGTGCGCAATCGGGACTCGCTGATAAGGGTTGTATTTTCTTTTGTTGTTGTTTGACTGCTCCCAAACTGCAATTTCGTGCCCACCGCTGATCTTAGAAGCTATGAATCAACGTTCGAACCAAAACCTTAGGTCCGACAAGCATAGGAAGCTGTCCGCAAAACGAGCACTAAACTTTTTGATGGATTCAAATCACCGGATCAAACCTTCTGCAAACGCTTAGAGTGCAAACCTCCTGCCCTGCTTTTTAAACAGTTAAAAATCTTTTCAAAACTAAGTTAAGAACCACATGTAAAAATATGTACTTCCCATAAGCGGGCAATTGATAATGTTGAACATTTTCATGACAATTCAATACAAATGATTAACCTTCTGTACTGTTCTTGCATTGCATATCAATGGGCAGTGGAGAAAATTTAGTCATTTTTACGAAGCATGTATTAAAAATTATCTATCTTTGCTAGAAAAAAAAGTATAATTGTTTGGGAAGAGTTTTTTTTTGTAACAAAACGAAAAATGCAAATCACACAGTTCGCCCGGACACACACTTAAATGTATCCAGTTATCTAGAAATTGGTCAAGTTGGACAACCTCAAGCCTTAAACAAGACAATGGTTAGCATTCGCTTAATATTCCTACACAAGCTCAAAAATAAGCCTTAAGAGGCAAAAATGGATACTTTTTAATATTTTTAAAATGTTTGCAAAAGTATCACAATGTGACTTGTTTTAGTGACCTTTGGATTATTTGCATATTTGCACCTGTTTGATTGCATTTGGGCAATTCAAACACTTGGCGCCTGTGTTAACTGCGGGAAGAGAATTTCCCCCACTAACAACAGAAGGGCCGATTACACATATACAAAGCTTCTGTGATATGGCGTTTGCTGCTGTTTGTCAGAATTTTCGCTACAAGTCTGACTTGGGATTCCCAAGCGATCTTGACAGTTCTGGCATGAGGTAGCCTCTGATAGCTCATTGAAGATCGCTGATGATTGAACTGTTGGAAGTTTATGAAATATTACGATCAACCAGCCTCCTTTGTGGTGTTGTGCGTGTCTTGTTTTAGAAACCTTGTGATGAAAGTCCTAACTTATTGACCAAGAGCCTGCTAAGAAGTATTAAAAAAACGGAACTTTTCAGTACCAAATAAAGTATAGATTCGCCAAATATTCACCAGCGTGCTTAGAAACGAGCGTTTATGGGGCATTTATATTATTTTGTCGAACTTCAAATAAAGTAAAGATCCGCTACTGTGTGCAAAAAATACCGGGAAATTTGAAATTAAATTGGGGAATTCCGATAGCGACAAACGTTTTTATTTTTAAGGTGGCAACACTTTCACTGACATCTGAGCAAAATTACACGTCAAAATATTTATAAGTGTTTGAGTCGCGAGTTCTTTTGTAAACAGCTAAAAGTTAATTTTTCGTTTTTTAGAATGTCTGAAACTATTCAACAACGCAGTTCCATTAAATTTTCTGTTGAAAATGTTGCTGTAGGCTTTCGGTGAGCAAGCTCTATCGAAAACAAGAGTTTATGTAGTCGTACACATTGTTCAGAGGGTCGAGAAAGCGTTGAAGTCGAGGCACGGTCAGGACGACAATCAAGTTCATCTGATGAGTTACACGTCAACAAAATCAAAGAATTTGTGCTCCAAAATTGTCGATTTACAGTCCAAGTCCTTACTGAACTTGTTAGAATATCGGAAGGATCAGCGAAAAGCATTTTGAGTGACCTCAGAAAAGTGAAATCTCGATTGGTGTCGAAAGCGCTAAATTTCATTGTGATCATTTCGCCAAAAACTCTACCCATATCGTTCCACAAACACCGTTTTCGTGTGACTTTTGGCTAAACGCTAAACTCAAGAGACCGCTATGTGGACACCGTTGTGAATCGATAGAAGAGATGGAAACCGAAACGTAGAAAGAAATGAAGGCTATAGTGGAAGAGGACTTTGCAGCATGTTTTGAAAATTGGAAAAAACGTTGGCACAAGTGTATTGCATACCGGGGGAACTACTTTGAGGGGGATGAAATGATTTTACAAGAATAAAGAAATAAATATTTTTTGATTCATAAACGAATTTCCGGTATTTTTTGCTTGAGATGTCAGTTTTCGTTTATTTTCGTTAGTTTTATCCGTTTTTATTTCGAGAAACTTTCGAAATCTGGTAGCTGATTGATTTTAAAATTTGAAATGGGAACTGGGACGGTACGGAATTAAGCTGAAAATTTGTGTGTTCGATTGCGGGCCCAGAGCTTGTGGGATTGTGACACCCAAAACGAAACGCAAGCTGAATTTAGACCATGTTTAAGTCATATTTCAGCAAAAATTATTTCTTCATATAAACTTTGTCCACCCTAAAAACACACTTTGGCTTAAAACTGTTCAAAAACATTTCTTAAGTACAGAAATAAATCTGTAGTCGGTGTAAATTCTTAAATCCAAATATAAATCATTGCTTGACCTTTTCACCCACCTGCACACATTTGCTGGGTTTTCGTTTGAATCAACCTCTTAATCCGATTGACGCATTTAGTTTGGTGTATATAAATCCACAAGTGTGCACTGGCCGTGTGACGTAGTATTCACATGGCACATGGTGGAGCAGCAAATGTTCTATATCCAACAACGACAAATGTGCGTGACCAAATGCACTCTTATCACAACGTTTTTTTTGTAGCCTAATTCGTTTAGACATAGTTAGAAATGGGGAGCAAAGGGAGCTCGTTAACATTTCGCACCTAATTACCTGTGAGAGGAAGAACAGTGTAATTTTTCTGTTTGCCAATTCATATGGAAAATTAATGGCAATCAGGTCATCAGCTTTTGTACTATGGTCATTCCAATCGCTTCCGTTCCACTAAACTCTTCTCTCTCTCTTTCTCTTTCTCTCGAAAGTGCTTTGCATTTCATTTTCTTCCTCATGGTAACCCAGCGCAATCTGTTCACTTGTGTGTTTTATTTCTCTCATTTCATTTCATTTCATTTCATTCAATTAAAAAAATACACACATTGTCTCATTAGTTTTTTTAATCAAGCTCTTTGTCTGGGGATTTCTTCAGTTCATTCATAAAATTAATTTTTTAATCTCTTTAGAGATTGAAGTTCATTTTGTAGCTTATAATTACGAATATACAATTTTCAGATTAAATTATACTAATTGAAATCAAATTGTTAGCCCAGCAAAAAAAACTAGAAAATAATTGTGAATTTTATAGATTTTGTTTTTATAAGTTAATGACTAATTTTGTAGTCTGAATTACGTATAGTATGTATATATTTTGCATTTTTATGAGCACATTTCTACGCCCACACACATTGTTCACTTTTAGTCAATGGAAATCCCCAACATGGTTCACAAATAAGACAAATAAATTTAAATAGAAATTTGTATTTTTGTCTTATTAATTTACAGAGATTTTTAGGATAAAGTGCAACAAATCAATCACTTGTATTTTATATTGAAGTAACTTGACTTCAAAATAAAATATTTATAATTTAATTGGAAAAAAATTTCAAGATTATAGATAGTCTTTTATGAATGAAAAAGATGCCGAGGGTTTTGGGTTAAAAAAAGCTAAGTGGTTTAGACTCGCTAAGCTTATTCAGAAGTTACACAGAGTGGGAAAAACCGGGAACATTGGACACAAGATGAGCACAAACGAAACCAAAAACACTGCAGAAATGTTTTTTTTTTCATTTGTAGTACGGGTCAAACCCCGTTAATTTGAACTCTCAATATACTCAAAAAAAAATAATCGAATTAAAGGGGTAATCGAAATTGATTTTATTTTAGAAAGAACGATAACAATTCTAATATCGTTGCTTGATGAACATCCTCAATGATATCTTCATCCTACATGATACTTCCACATGATTAATCGACAGCACAATCGAAATAATCTTCAAACTCGTCTGGAATGTCGATCACTGCTCTCTGCAAATCGATATTCCTTTTAGCTAATTCGGCTGTTGTCATCCTGATCTGCTGTCTCACTGTCTCATCATGCTAAACTGCAGTATAAAGTGATGTGATTTCAACAACAAAATCTCGAGGCGAGATTTTTGCCTGCTGTTGCTATGTGATAACGTAGCCCATTTGGGATGCGCTGGTATGGGACTTATTGCTGGCCGTCCAACAGAAGATTGGACTTAATTGGACGTGCTACGAATGCCGCCCTATTAAAGACGATATGAGAAGAATTCAGATGAAATTCAACAATGTCTTTACTGGATTTCGCGATCTGCTGGGAAGATTCACCACTATGGACACTCATTTTAAAAAGAAAATGATCACTGAATCTCCTAAGCGCAAGAAACGTACTCAATCATCTGGGCCCCCTGATTCTAATCATCTCTCTGTCCTTGTTAATGACCTACCGCCTACGTCAATGGAGTCTGTTTCTAAAAGCTCATATTCTACTCCTGTTGGCGAGAATCCTCACCCTAATCCTAATGCTACTGGTATTGACGCTTCTCTTACTGATGCTCCAGCAATTTCTACTACTTTAACTGCTGACAATCCGCCTACCAATCCTGCTGCTGCTCCAGCTTCCGTCACCGATTCTGCTTGCGATGCCAATCGCTCTGCAATTTCTGCTGCCGTTCCTCCTACCGATCTTGCTCAAATTCCTGCTGCTGTTCCAGCTACTTCTCCTGCTGCGGATAACTGCTGCCGATCGAGCTCCCATTCTTGCTGCTGCTCTAGCTACTTCTGCTACGTTTACTGCTGCCAATCTGGCTACCGATTCTTCTGCCTTTTCTGCTGACGCTCCAGCTGCCGTTACACTTGAAACTGTGCTGCAACATACTTTTGAGCTTTTGCATCTTATATTTTCCAAAACAACTTTAAATTTATCTTCAACGGTTAATGTTTTATATTTTGTATTTGGTTTCGAAATTTTGCGGTTCAAAATATTTATGAAAAAAACAAAATTTTACTAACCTCGATTTATAGAGGTAACTTTGTTTTAAATTTTTATTTACAATCACATCGAATTATGGAGAGTACTAATTAACGAAGTAATCGAATTGAAGAAGGAAGGGAGGCAACTATTATTTACAAGCGCTGTATATGATGCTGCTGCTCCGAATGAATATATATCTCTTAGGATCAGAGACATCTCTGTACAACAAACTTTAACGACCAACTACTATTTCACCCGACTTGTTTTTTTCGGCCTTGACTGGGAATCGGACAACGTATGGAACGGCGCTACCTAGCTTAGTGAGCCACAAATACTTTTGTAGCTACACGTTTAAACTGCTACTTATACTTTTCTGTGTGGTGGTTGAGTTGATTTGAATAGAGCTCTATTCCAGCATTTTTAGAGCAATTGTGCTCAAAATTTTTGAGAAATTTTTTTTCGTATTTTGAAAGCAACTTATTTTATGTGCAGGGTTTTTCCCAAGTGTAGGTGTATTACTCCCCATACAACAGGGATCAATAAGTCCCCAGTTTAACAAAGTAAAATAATTTTTTTGGCCTTAATTTCTATTTAAATTCATACACAGATTTAATTATTAGTTTCCTAGGATTCTGGTTATTGTTGCCATGGTCTTGTGATGGAAGAACACTTTTTCTTTTGACGTTGTTGCCTTTTTTCTAAATTTCAGACTCTAAAGCAGCTGCAGTGGCGATGGGCACAAGGGCGTAGCCAAGGGGCGCCCTTAATCATAGATTTTGTGCGAGAAAATGCAGGTTTTCATTTATAACTTATGTTTTCCGCCTTTTTTTATGATTGGTTCTAATTTCAAATAGCCGAGGGCAAAGGCGCTGCCAACCTACTATTAGTGCCTTTTCAGCCCTGCCGGTGTGACACATGCCCCAATTCGTAATCAACATAAATGAGACAAGCTATTACACAAAAACCACCTAGTTGCAAAATCTAGGTGGATTTCGATTTGAGCACAAACAGGAATATGAGAAAGCGGCCCAAAGTATATGCTAACGGCATTTTAAATAATACTTTTTTTGACGTCATTTTATATAGTTAAGTCAGCAGCCCCTAAGAGCGCGTTCAAAAAAAAATGTACTGCAGAACCATTTAAACAATGCCTACATATAAACACTTTGCACCATAAAATTGGCTTAACAAATCTTCAACGGATATTTTTTGAATGAAAACTCACTCTCACAATTTAATCGCTCTCAAAAGTTCAGAGTCAGATTGGAAACGCTTACCTGGAAGAAAAGAAGAAACAAAATAGAGTTAGTTCAATGATAAAAAAATTTCGATAAAACAATCTATTTAAAAGAGGAACCAGTAGGCAATATGGTTAGATTGACAATTAATATAACCATGTTTTAATCAAGGCTGTAAGCCGGTCCGAACGAACCTTCTAAGTTTTTAATCTCCCGATAATGGACCCGAACCAGACACCATATCGCACAGCTGTCACTAATAGTGTTACCAAGTTACAGAAATAAAGCATGTGTCGATTAGAAAAACCCGGGAAGTTTAAATTAAAAATTTAATTTAATTAATCAACAAAACTCAGCGTCATACCGTCAATCGCATCCAGCGGTTGAGTCAGAGTTCTTTGATCGAACCTTTGCATGTGCATATTTATTCATATCCTATTCATTCTTATCATACAGGCAAAATCATGGAGCGGTTGATCTAGAGTTTTTTTGATCCAACATCTATGTGTTCGATCGAACAAAACTCAGCTTAAAATTCCAAAGCATTACTCTCTCTTTCTCTCTTTTGCCATATCTGTCAGCAGCGCTGTCTCAGCCTATACGTGTCTGCAAGAATATAGTAATATGGCCAGCAACAAGGTGTTGAGATTTAAGCCGTTTTAATTATTTAATGTAAAACACAGATTAGGTTTTGTTTCGGATTATTGCAGATGGCGTCTTGACGAGTATGTCTGGTTTTGGTGCAAGAAATACTATTACAGAAATGGCAAAGACTTAAGTGAGTGTTACTACCACAATTTATTGAGCTTAGTGCCTTCAAAGTATGCAATGCTTTATTTTAAACAGGAAATTTTTTTTTTTCATTTTATTTATTTAGAGTCGACAAACAAAGGTTATCAACAAAAGTATAAATACGTTACAAAAAAAATTTTATTAGCTAAGGAAGCCTATCAAAGAAAATCTAATAAAATTACAAAATAAACTAATAACGACTCCGACACAAATGATTTATAATTATATTTATTTTAGATTTGGCTTATAGAAGGCTTTAGGCTCTAACGATTAAGCAATATATTGTTATTTAGTGAACTCGATCGGTTGTATGAATATTGATTTTGGATATTATTAGCTAACTCAAAACTTACTTCATTAACATTATAAGTTCAACAACTTCAAGACGGCGATGTATATACTTGGTTAATTTCTACAACTCTCACCATTTAAGGGTTAAAACTTTGCCAAAGTCAGATAAAAGTTCAACCAAGCAAACAAACAAAAATAACTGTGAAAATAAGGAAATGCCAGCTTAGGCCTGAAAGTAAACTGTTTTTGGGGGAAAAAAGGTGGGTAACAAGTACCGGCACGTCTAAAGAACGACCTTGACAGCGAAACAAAAAACAGAGACTAGGGTTTATTTATCGCAGGCAGAGCAAACAAACAAATCGCAAAAAGTTGATTATGGATTTGCATTTTTTGGAAAACGCAATTGCAACTTGTCGTCGTCGTTGTTGCTGGCGACAACAGTGGAAAGTTACGTTGAAAATGAAAATCAATAAAAGTGGTTAGGGAAAATGTCAAAAGTGGTGCTGCTCTCTGTAGGAGAGCGAGTGAAAAGCGGCGGCAAGTGAAAAGTCGTGAAAGTTATGATTTTGATTTTTTTTTTTTTGTAGACAAGAGAGTAGTGTTAAAATGGTTGTACTTCATTGACTTGGCACCTTTCTTTCTTTCATTAGCATCAGTTTGTGTGGGCGAGGAGTGATGCTTGGGGGAAATGTACTTGGTTTTCCGCCTACATTTGGTCAATTAACTAAATCAAGTTACAAAGAGCTTAGGCTGGCATTTTAAGCAATAACAAATATATAGTTGTGTTTTCTGTTCATAGTGGGATAGTTGCCTGTTTGAATAATCTGATTTTAGAGACAGAAAACTCCATTGCCAACCCTTAAACCCCCCGCGCTACCAGCACCCTAGAATTCGCCTACGTTTGTTGGTTCGATTTTGTTTTAGCTTTGGCTTATTTCAGACTTAACTGTTTGAGGGGTTTTCTTTTTTCAACTTTCTAGTATAAACAATAAATAACAAATTAAGTTTGACATGCACACAGAGAGAAAGACACAACTTTTCCTGGCACCATGTGATGGTAATGTATGAGTTTTAGATATATAAATTAAATGAAAGTCGAAAAGTTAATTAATGATCTGGATTAGTTGTTTGCGTTACCCAGAGATAGTGTGAGAGATAATGTTGATAAAATTTTATTTAATTTAAATTATAAAAAATTAAACGCAATTTGCTGCCTTCCAATTTCAAGGTCATGGGATAAGAACAGACAAAGACGACACAGCAGACAATTGAAACCAAAACCAATCTAAAAAGGCCATGTGGAAAAGTTAATTTCTCCTCCTCCTCCAGAGGGGGGGACGACGACTAAAGGAAATGCCGCCCACTAAAATATTTTCGGCACAGTGCACAGTGGGACAGGAGATATGCAAAAGTTATGCAATTTGATTGACTGAAAGCATAGAATCAAAAGCATCAATAGAAGCGACATGTCAGGTAAAAAATGTACTATTTCATTGTATAATCTTTGCTGAAAGGCTTCGAAAGTTAATCATGTTGTAAATATTGCAAATGTCATTTCAAATTTTCTGAAACCCATTAAATAATTTCTAAGATAATAACAAAAGGTCGAAAAGTAGGCAACACGTTTTTAACTCAGCTATTTATTATACGATCTTTATGAAAATTTGAGAGGTTATAGATATTGCGAGTATACATGTAAGTTTTAAATTTAAGATCGATATCTTAAAAATTGTGGGAGTGGGCAAGGCAAAAACGTGAAACAAACTTGATCTGTGTGCAGACAATGGGATTCTAAATTTCCAATTTGGCTACTCTAGCTCTTCTAGTCTTTAAAATCTAGGTGTTTATACAGACAGACAGCTTTATATCGACTCGGCTGTTAAGGCTAATCAAGAATATATATTCTTTATATGGTCGGAAATGTTTCCTACTGCCTGTTACATACATTTCCACGTTTTTAGTATACCAATTCTACTCTACGAGTAACGGGTATGAATATTATTAAAAATTCCTAGACGTTTCTATCAAAAATCTTCGAGCATTTAATGGCAATACAAGTTCAGACATATCTCACTTCAAATATGCTATTGTGCGTTCAACAGTCTGGATAAATATTGTTGAGGAGATTCGTGGTCAGTTAAATGACAGTAAAGTTAAATTTTTTAACACTTCTCGATTACAGTAAAGCTTTTGATACTGTCAATCACGATATTCTTTGTACCAAGCTGAGCAATATTTATAATTTCTCGGAAACTGCGACAAAACTGCTAATATCATATCTAGCAAATCGATCCCAAGCAGTTGTCATCATTCATCTATTTCCGAATTTAAGCTTCTAATAAGTGGCGTTCCCCAAGGACCTCACTTGTTTTCTGTCTATATAAATGACTTGCCAAATGTACTTTCTAAATGTAATGCCCATATGTATGCTGACGATGTACATATGTATATATGTTAGTCGCCCGTTTGTAGAAATTAATGAGTGTATTGTGGGCCTATCAAATCGAAATGTATTGTGATTTACAAGAAGGCCCTTAGTAATGCACAGCTGAGCCAACTCCAGATAAATGGAACTAAAATTGAATATGTTGATCATACTACTAATCTGGGTATAATTTTCAATAAAACGCTATCGTGGGGTAACCATATATCTAAGGCAACGGGGCAAACCATTGGGCTACTAAGGCAACTTTCTATATGTCAAACGTTTTTAACTGTTCATTACTCATAGCTAAAACGTATCTAATTCCTTCTCTGTGCTATGATATAGAAATTTTTGGCCACTGAAGTGTTGCTGTTATGAGAAAACTCAATGCTGCCTTTAACTCAATTGCTCGATTCATATTCAACCGAAGAAGGTCTGATTTGATACGATATGATATTTGATCTATACCTTAAAAAGTGGATAGACTATAGAACTACTGTATTGTTTTTACATAAAATACTCACTTCGAAAGAGTCGGACTATCTTTACAACAAACTTAAATTCGCTACCTCAGCCAGAACATACAACCTAATCTGTCGCCGGACAAAGCTGTCTTGCTCTGAACGACAATTTTTTAAGCCTGCAATCAAAACATGGAATAATTTACCTAATGCAGAGTCCGGCACGTCTCAGACTCCAGTGTATTGAACGACAGTATACGAGCTTATTCTGCTCTCCTTTGGAACAACAAAGATGTGCTAAAAGAGCGCGCTCTCGCGTAGCTAAACACACACACGTAACGCCAAAATGTGGCTGTGTGTTTTGCCGGCCCCTGACCTAATGACATATAAACTATACGAAACGAAACTCAATATAATATAATATTAAAAGAATTTTTAAAAAATTTAATAGCTTCTCAGAGAAAATAGCCCAATCTTAACAATAAACGGTAGGGATGCAAGCCGCTCGGAAATAAGGACTTGTTCGGTTCAGTGGTTTACACAGTTTTCGAACCGGTTCCGTTAATTACATTGATTTTTTTAGCTAACTAAAACTCGGTTTCGGTGCGGTTCAGTGGTTTATCCTGAATTTATTATATCAAGTCCGGAATATTATAATTTCTAAAGTAAATAGGTGACTCCTTGCACACTTTAAAAATAGAATTCTCTTTAAAATCCTTATAAAAGTGCTTCTTACAAACGCTAAATATTGTACAAAGTATGGAGAATATCGTCCCGTAGAGGAAATATGACACTCACACAAATTAATTGGCAAATTTTCAAGGAAGACTTGTAGTCTGATGACAGGTACATATATTAAGGAGTCGACGAACAAAGGGAGCAGTAGATGTACGGGAAGCTAAATCGATCCGGCATCGCTTAGGATTAATTCGGTCTATAAGTAGTCTCCTTTGTAGAGGGTTTACCAGCAAAACTTAATTTAACCTAAATTTGCATAAAATTTATCTTAGAGAATCGATATCATTCAAGTATCATTAGCCGTGTTCACCAGCACATATCGATGACTAAAAATCTATGGATCTAGTTCGATTGTTGTGGTGAACGAATGTGATGTGCAATCATAATGGCTTGTTTTTGTGATTTTGACGGATGAAAAAATCAGAAAAATTCGAGCTGTCATTTAAAATGAAAACAATAACTTTCTCAAATATTATTTTTTTTTTAAATAAAAAATTCCATCATTCCAATCATCTTTTTTGATGAATGATGTTATATGTATGCTGGTGAACACACGGCCATTGTCTGTAAGCAAGCGCTAAAATCGGTCAAATTCGTCAATGAACTGAACCGAATCGGTTTTTCTTTGTGGTTTTTCGGTTCGGTACGACGTTTTCGAAAGGACGCCGGTTAGGTTTGCGGTTCGGTTTATCAGCTTAAATTGCGGTGCGGTTACAGTTTGCTTCGGTTCGTTTCAGAACCGGGTTGCCTCCCTGATAATTAAGTCTATTGAGGTAATAAAAGTGCCATTTGACTCGTATTAAACACTACATTTCATCTGCGATCAAAATCTAGACATCAGGGCTTCAAAACGATGGGAATCGAAACGATCTGCTGAACAGCAGAATGATGAAGCGCTAAGCAGGTATCAGAAAATAAATTTTACATCGATTAGTTTCTGTGGAACGAAGTAAAACATTTTTGGCAGTATTTTTTTTTTAAGCCGACGCGGCCTTTTTATTATGAAAATTTTATAAAAGTAGTTCAAACTAAGAATTATAATATTTTTAGTGTTTATTCCTATTAAAAACTCATTTTCAAATGAAGAGCACAAAATAAACAAAAATACGCATATTGGTATCGATATGAAGCCTATCGATATACAATTACAGCTGCTGGAGCGTACTATTTCCCCTGTTATGATTCGTCAACATTCGAAATTTCACAAAAAAATATTCGAAATCCGATATATCACCTCGGATATCGGAGTCATGCTCCCCTTTTTCGCTTTCGTACAAATTTTGCGATTTGGAGTCCACATTTGGTCCTAAAACCGGTTTGACATCGCAAAAGTTTTTGCCAAAATAAAAATAAAAGCATGGTTGATAGTGTTGAAAAAAATGCATATTCCGATATTATTGTCGGGATCCCGACCTTAAACTCGCCATTTTTCGGATTTCGTTGAAAGATTGTTCAGTACAATCAAAAAAGAGCCAAAGTAAAAATAAATTTTGTTTAAAATTAACTTTGATTCCCGATTACGGAACGGATTAATGTGGATAAATAAATTTATCCATTATTTCTCTGCAATCAGCCTGTAGACTATACTCGTTTATTGACCCACGGTATACTGCATACCATTCAAGATATAGCCAAGCCGAATAAATCTGGGAGTCTTGTGTCTGTGTGTGTGCTATCTTCAGGCGCGCCGCTTGTATAAATTTATGAACAAATAAATATATTCGTTTATTATTGTTATTTGCCTTTTTGTTGATGCCATTATTTGTTATGCTTTCTTTTTATTTTTATTTGAATCATGTGCTCTTGTCTGTCCCAGCGATCGGTCTAGGATCACAGCCAACTGACGTATATCAATAATTTCTTTTCGTGTGTTGTTCTCTTGTTCAGATTTTTGTGAAAGAAAAAGCAGACCAAAGTCAGAGCGCGCCTCTTTCTATCATCAATCAATCAATCAATTCCAACCGCCTGGCCATAAATCAATATAAGGCGTTGCACAAGCTGTCACGGCAAAAACCATGTGAGCGCACCGCTTGCCCTCACGCTCAAGGTGTCAAAACTTTTCTGAGGTATTCCCTTTGTTTTTTTTTTACATATTTCAAATTCTCTAACCGGCGTCAGAGCCACATGGAAACACCTGTTTAACAGCATTTTGATCAGTGGGGCAGGTTGTGTGCTGACTTTTGATAAAGATTAGAGCCTCATAATTGCTAGCCTGGCAACAGAATAGAATTGCTTAGGTTTTGAATGGAAATTTTTACGATAAGAAGAAACTAAAGAATTTATACAGAAATGTTTTTAGGGGTGAAGTGGTAGATTTTGTGATATTCCATTTTGGGAATATTTTTAAATTGCTTGAAAGAAAATTTCAGTTGTAAGTTTTCAAATTTCATTATGTTTATAGTTAACTTTTTGACTGCATATATAAGAAATGCGAAATTTTTATACCCGTTGCTCTTTAGGTGAAAAGGGTTAACTAAGAAGTAAACAATTCCGATCTTATTAAGTAAATATATTCTAGATCAGAATCAACCACCAAGACGATAAATTCCTGTCCGTTTGTCCATCTGTGTGAAAACTAAAAGAGCTAGAACAACCTAATTCTGTATTTAGACTCTTATTGTCTGTTTGCCACGTATTTTTTTCCAAGCCTCCACTAAGAACTCTAATAACTCATATAATTTAAAGATATCGATCTAAAGTTAGAAAGTAAAGTATATTCTTTGAAATTATGAATTTTCATACAGATCGCATAATAAATAGCGGAGTAATAAGAAACGTTGCTTTTCCTTAAGGAACACAACTTTTTTCATATATTTCGAGTCAGCATGTTAATGATCTGTGAAGTATATTAAACATTTATTCCCTTGAGTAAAGGGTTCTACGTACTTTTTAAATTTCGGGAATATCAAATAATAACATTTTTAAAGGAAAATGGCTTTATTGTTTTTCAAAATATTCTCCATGAAAATTTATGCACTTTTGTAGTCGCTCAAACCCATTTTTCGAAAAACTTTTTGCACTCCGATTGAGTCACCTCCTAAACATGGGTTTAAAACACATCAACAGCTTCGTACAGTGGTCCAGTGGTGGTAAATCGACTGTTTAAATACACTAATTAAGGTAGCCAAAATATTGCTTTGATAAGTTTACGAATATAAATGTTACAGACGCCAAAACTTAGTCAATTTTTCGAAATCCAAAAAATGCAAAAATTTTGGTTTATTAATTAAGTTTGACTTATCATATCTTCGGCTATAGTGAGCATTTTAAAGTTGGATAGAGTTACTATTTCTCTTTTAATAAATATATAACATTTCAAAATCGAAGTTGTAGTTTGTGAACAATTGCTTTTGCCCCAGGAACCTATTTTACACCAATTTTTAAACTTTCCGAGGCTGGCAAAAGTTGTCTTCAAAAAATTGATTACTTAATTTTTCAGTCTAATACGTCCCCTTCCTTTAAGGAAAATATCATTAGCCGACACCGATCGAGACCAAAATGTCGGATTGGCTTTTAACTTGGTAGAAATATGAAAACAACTAAAAAAAAACTAATTTAAAACCA
The DNA here is from genome assembly GCA_037044535.1 of Lordiphosa magnipectinata. Lineage (NCBI taxonomy): Eukaryota > Metazoa > Arthropoda > Insecta > Diptera > Drosophilidae > Lordiphosa > Lordiphosa magnipectinata. The sequence goes on along the minus strand of JBAMBO010003263.1, from coordinate 24,209 downwards.
AATTTACACAAATAAAAACAAGAAATAAAGTCGGTAAAGCCCGACTATGACATACTCTGTACCCTTACTACCCTCACATTTGCTCACGAGTCAAGAGAGCCAATCTCATCAGTGCTGTACGGTGGATGACCCATTAGTTCGACGTTTTGCCCAGTCAAAAAGTCGCTTGTGTTACATGATGTGTGAGACGGTTGGTTTTGCGAATTTCTCCGGCGTCTTCCGTCAAACAAATGGTCGTGTACCGCTCAGAATTGACGCTCATAAGTCGTTTAAGCGGAACAGTGGCCACATCGATTCGGCCGAAGAAACAGGCGACCATTTGCATCGCAGGGCTTCGTGCGCGATAAAATATTGTGGGATTTGGCTCGTCTTGGGACACCCAAGACCGATTTGTAAGGATTTTTTTGTTTAATCCAGTCTTGCTCCCATTTTCGCTTTCGCAAAAATTTTGCGATTTGTTCCTAAAACCGGTTTTAAATTTTTGCGAAAGTGAAAATGGGAGCATGGCTTTATATGTCCATTGGCTTGGCATTGCCCAGCCAAACCGAAAAGGGAAACCTGAAAGTCTGGCTCACTCATATTCGACTGTTCCATTTTCAATCGTTTCGCTTGGAATTGTGAATTCTCTCTTACGTATCTAGTTATAATCTCGCTCGGTCCAGTGGTTTACAAAAAGTAAAAAGAGAGCAATTTCATTCGAAATTGAGAATCGAATTGCGTTCGATTTACTTTTCAAAAAGTAGTAGAATTGAGAGCATACCGGCGATATATAGTGTTTTTAAGGTGCTTTATCGCCATACAAAGAACTGAGTTCATCGACACACTCATGTTGAGATCCAACGAAAACCTTCTCTTAAAAATGCCAATCCATTTTAAGTCAAATTGATTTTTTTCAACTCGCTGTAAACAACACAAATAGAGTTAGTATATCAAAATGTATTAAGACCGTTTATGCTTAAAAATGTCAATCTTTATTTTGGTTTTAGCTATTGACTTATTGATTACGCCACTTTTATGACTTGATTCTGTATAAAACTCGAACAAATTCTAAACTAATCTTATGAATATGGCCATTCTGGATTTTTTGGAACCTGTTTTATATGAATTTCCCTAAAATCGAGTTGTAAAGAAACATTTCCTTTCGCTAAAAACCAATATATGACCTAAATCTGCCTATAGCTTTGACTAATTTCGACCTAGGCTTATGAATATGGTCAGTCTGGATTACGTGTTTTGATATCTAGCTCTTAAAATTTCTTTAAAAACTTTTGATTATCTTAAGAAATATAAATAGTCTATCGTTCATTTGTTACAACTCCTCCTATAGTATCAAAATTTGATACAAAGATTTCATTTCCAAAAAAAAAGTCTACTCAAAGCCTTTCCATTTCCCCCATTATGCCAATGCATCTTTTTAAAATCCATTAATGGATTTCATTTTCCAACAAATGCCAGAAGAGACAACATTGTTGCACACTGATCGTAGACGACCCCAGCAGACATGCAACGCCCCCTCATTAACAATTCGTCTGAAACGTTAAATAGAAATACAAACAAACACAAAAAGTGAGGGAAAAAAATGCGAAATAGGTGCTAAAAATGTTGGCGCGCAAAAAAAAAAACAAACACACAACAAATATTATTTGCAAAAGTTTAAAATTTAACACAAGACCAACTCTTGCTCTCTCCGTCTCTATCGTGTGCGCTCTCAAAGAGCATTGGCATGAATTAAATTTAATTTATTTCATTGATTCTAATCAACGCATGAGAATGAGAAACGAAATCCAAGAGCGTCAGTGTGCTCAGCGCTCTCCAGCAGAAAAAAAAAAGCCACGCGCAAGCGAGTTTATTTTTAAACAACAACAATGCATTATAACAAAAAGCAAGAACAACAACAACAACAAAAGAAAATAGTCGCACTTTGATAGGCGATGCTTGATAGCAACGAAACGAAATCAACGTCAATATTTTGTGGCTATTTTTAGACACAAAACGAAACGATACGTACGAACAAACGAACGCATGACCGTTTGGCTGAAAAAAAAGAAGAGAGAACGAGCGCGAGCAGTTGTTGTAATGCGCCGCCACCGGCCAACGATCGGTAATGCAAAAGCTCTCTTTGGCGTTTGTGGGCGAGACGCTTTTCAGACGCCGCGACGTCAAAGGTGTGTGTTGTAATCGTTGACGCATGGTGCAGACACACACACACACACATATATATATATACGCAGGGAGAGGCTCTATAACTGACTCTGACTAGACACTGGTGTAAGTGGTCAGGCGCGTCTTTTTCTGGTTACGAAAATCGATCGAGTCGAATCGGATTTGATTTGTAAGGGTAGCTAAGACTAGTTAAGCTAACTATAGCAGGGTTCATCAAGAAGAGAGCGCGAAAATGTGACTGTGTCTCTCTCTCTAACACACAGTGATGCATGACTTCGGCAAGCATTTGGTGTGAATTGGCGAGTATGTTTGGCCCCAGGGGCTATGGTTGGGGAACTCTGAACTATAGAAACCAGCGAAAAATTAAATTTCTCCCAATAGGAACTTTCAAACACGAAGCACATTTAAACCAGCTTATGATATTCAAATAAGTTCCCACTAAAAAGTTACCAAATAATTTGTATTATAAAGAATCTAAATTAAACATAACAATATTTGGTCCGGAAAATAAAATTTCAAAATTTCGATTCTGGTCCTTGTGCCTATTACATACTTTTGCACAAACTTAATATACTCTGTTTACCTTTGGTACAATAATAAGCCAGCAAAAACCAAAACACAGTGCTCAAAATTACAAAAAATTTGTTAAAAATTTATCGATTTGCTGAAGGAATGATAAAGATCAGACGAACAATGCTCAAGCTATGACCAAAAAAAAGTTCGCTGTCGCATTCAGCTGCAACTGCAGGTACAGAATATATTAGAGTCGGGCTTGACCGACGTTCATCCTTGTTTTAATTATCTATTATCGAAAATATCGATTTTTTACAACAAAATATTAATATCGAAATGACACTTTTTTCCAAATCGTAAGAAATATCGATATAGATATTATTAAAATACCCGGCAACCCTACTTTCATGTTTCATTAACGAGTTCGTATTCTACAGAAAATATAAAAATTTTATTGATATCGACAAGTTGATGGAAGAGATATTCCAATTTTAAAGGTTTGGGATGTGTTGAACCCAAGGCTGCAAGCCGGTCCTGAACCGAACCGCAAAGAACCGGTTCGGTTCGGGTTTTCCGGGTTCCTCGAACCGGACCATGAGCCCCCAAACCTGAACCCAAACCGAGCTCCTGTATACAAAATAAAGGATCGGTTCAAACAACCATTTAAGTCAATTTCTTAAGATCTTTACTAGATTTCTCAATACTATGACCGAAAAAACGATTTTATAGCACAGAATTGCTTCAGTTGATAATTTAAAATGCTTTTTAGAAATCCAAACCGTATTGCGATTTCGAGCAGAAAGAATAACATAAGTATAGTCGCAAATAGGGAAAGCAAATGCATTTGGAAGATCATTTTAACAAGAATCGCGAATGCTGAGTCCTCTTTAAGCTCTTTTGAAGATTAAAGAGATGGAATTCATATTCATGTCCGATTTAAAAAAGACTCCGGAAATGGTTCAAGTATATGCTCAAAACGTAATTCATTCAAATACGACTAGAAAAAGACTCGCGACTGATTAGAAAATCGGGCTAAACCGACTCTTTAAGAAGATTCTAGGCTTGGGCACCATATTCTCCCGGAAAAAGTTTCATTTATGACTATTTCAATCAGACAGAGACTCAAATGTGATCAGATATTTCATAAAATGCTGGCTAGGTATGTACATAGAAGGTGAGGCTTCCAAAATTCAAAGATCAGGCACTTTCCAAAGACTTTTTAGAACAAATATGAATGATAACAATATGGAATGTTGTGGTCCAGTCGACTTGACGCCTATATACATGGCTTGGTTATCTGGACGCGTTCTCCTGATCAAACTTTTCTAAATTCCAAATTTTGATCGAATGTTGAGGCAAAAATCGGTCAACTATTTAACAATCTATGAAACCAGACTCGAACCAAAACCTTGGGTTTGATTGGTATAGGAACCGGTCCGCACACCGAACCTTAGACTTTACCACGGGTTCGAACCTCCACCATAATTTTAAAGGTTTGCTGTAGTCCGGAGACTTCTTTTGATTAACCTTCCCTCCCTTATTAACCGTAGAGTTATGCTTGGAGTAATCTTTATACATAGACTAAATAATGGTGAAATCGACTCAACTGAGTTTGTTGGCCATTTTAACCTCAACGTTCATGTTAGACCGACTCGTAATTTTATCCCCCTATCACTAAATCGTTGTAATACTAATTATGCCTTGCATGAACCGTTTCGTGTCCTCTGTGTTGATTACAATAAACTCTACCGAATAATTAACTCTGAAGCTTCTCTTCCTGCTATAAAAATTTATATTTTAACTTATTTAGCCTGTAGTTAACATTACTTTATGTTTTTCCTTCACAATTTCGAGTCACACGTTAGTGGCTGCGCCTCTCGGTCGGTTGGGCGGTAGGTGGGCTGCTATTTTGCCTGGGGTTCGCGCGTAACAAGCTTTGGCTTGGTGTCGCATGGGCCACTTGAACGTACTGCGCATTGCACGTCAACGTCCATATAAGCCTTGGTTGAACCTATTTACTTGAGCGGATCGGTGTAATCGGACGTAACATTTTTTTGAAATCTTTGGGAAGGGATTAATTTATGATCGAATCCAGAAATTGTCTTCAAAATGTCTATTTGGTTGATGTCCTCAGAAATCTATGGAGGTTTATGCCATGATATGTGAAGCATTTATTCTGTGTTGCTAGGTCAGATGACAAATGTTCAGCGATTTGAAACCTCCTGTTTAATGCCAAGTACATTTCAAATGTACAATTTTGCTTCAACATAATCTAGTAATATTTTACATAATCTAGTTTAATATTTACATATAAATTCATCAAAGCTTAAGTTGACTTTTCGTCGTTTTTACGAAAATCTCTAGAGGTTTTCAGGACACTTCTTATTGTGTCTTACGTCCAGTAGAATACTGAGAAAAGCGCAACTTTGGGAAAATTTTATTCCTAAGGAAATTTCTCGGGATTTCTAAGAGGTTTTTGGTATTAACATATGCATTAGTTTTAAAAGTTGTTTCAAGAGATTGAAATTTCGGGAGACTGAATACCGGAGTAAAAATTCGAGCACAAGATAGGACGGAATTGTTTTTTAAATATAAAGTTTGAATCTCTAATCTGTACAGCGCTGTTTCCGAGCATATAAAAAGTTTTTCCCAAGTCTTTTTGTCAACAATATTATTCATGAGGTGTTATTATTCTCGAATTCCGTCTGACTTATTCAGCTCTAGCCACGTTAATTACTTAATTTATTTTTTAAAATGCACTTGACATTTTTCTTTAGCACAATCAGCAACATTCTAGCTAAAAAGTAGGTGATTCAAATGCATATCAAAAATAATCAAATAAAATAAATAACATTTAAGGTGACTGGTTGCTTTTACTCAGCCACAAATAGCCCATTATCAGGTGGGGAGAGAACAATGTCACGAAGCATTTTAAACAAGAATTTTTATATATTGTAGTTCATGCGTGTGAAATTTTTTCTTTGGCTAGGTGGATCGATAGGCATGCAAAGAAATGTATATAATTTTGAATAACAAATGAAGGTTCTGTTCTTAATATTTTAAAATGCTGCAACACTAGACCTTAAAGTCTACTAAAGTCTAAAACTACTTTTGAATTACATAAACAATTCACTTGGCATTGTGCCTTGCATCTTTCACAACCGATCAGTGTGACTTTATGAAATTTTTCAAGATCTCCTTTGAAAATTAACTAACTTCCGCATTTATATGTACAAATGTATAAAAATCACCATCATACTTGAGCATGTCTCTCGATATTTTCAATGTTTTCTATTTCTATTTTTCATCTCGTTTGCACCTCAAGTAGCGATGCTTACTTACTACTATACCTATATATACATACATACGTAAATACGTACATATATAGGCAAGTCTACTTGCATAAGAGCCGCCACGCTTTCCGCTAAAATGAGCTGCGCCTTATGCGCACTTTGCAAAATGTTATGTGAAAATGAACAACTACCTAGTAAAAACTGGAAATAATTTGTTTTATTGTGCACACACACACACAACCACACACACATTTATATAAATAAACCAAAAACGCAGTTTGACCTTCGCTTGAAATTTGATGCTTAACACACAATCTGGTAAGGTATATAGTGTACGCTTGGATGGGAGGGTGGTGGTGGTGGGCCATAGCTTAGGCGCCACTTGGCACCAAAAGTATACAACTTTCTAATTGATGAATGACGCCAACGACAATAACAATAACGTCGCAATAATACCTCCAACTCACTGAGCATGCAATATTTGTTACATATTTTTATAATAACGAAAGCCAATAGCTAATTATTGAAAGAAAACGAAAATCTTATTTTTCTCCACCCTAATTGTAAAGGAATCTTTTTGTGAGTGTATGCAGCATTTTGTTACTAAATGCCTCAAATTTAAATAGATTGAGTCAGTAGAGATTAAAATTAACTTTCCATTTTTTTTTTAAATTTTGAACCAATTAAGAAATATTTTATGGAAATTCCATTTTAAAAATCCAATTGAAAAAAGCTTAATTTAAAAAGTCATTCATTAATAAATAAAGCATACACCAAGATATTAGCTATATGGTAATGTCGTAGTATTAGGGGAAGATGGGGTGTTCAGAGCCACGCGAACATTGGCCACAAAATAAAAGGTTACAGCCTTTTGTTTTTGCCAAGTTTCTCTCTTCAGATTACCTAACTTTTGACAAGCAACCGATCAATCAACACGTGCTTTAAGTTTATGCACCAGAACGCTAGTTTTTTTCAAATTGAGAATTTTTTTTTTTCATTTTTGACTAGTGAAGATTAATCAAAATTTTTTTCGAAATGCCAAAAGTAAGTATGAAAGAAAAATCTTTAGTCAATTGCCATTTTGATAGAAATATGAATTTTTGAAAAAAAAAATTTGTGTTTGAGTTATGTGACGTCTTCCAAAAAAAGTGAAATATGGGGTGTTGTGAGCCAATTTGATTTTTTGACTTTTTTTGGAAACACAGCACGTTTCCGGGATTGCAGAACAATGCATTGATTTAGGATTTAGAGCTTCTAGAATCTACTTCTTTAATCCAAATGTTTTTACCGTGAAAGATTTTTTGACAGCTGAACTAAGTGGTGAAAACGAGCTGTGTACTGCAGCAATCGATGAGGTAACTACTTCGGATGATTCTGAAACTGTTCGTAGCCCAGGAGTCTGTGAAATACTGGACGAAGGACCAAGTACTTCAGAACATGCACTGCAACGTGCATTTCAGGAAGTAAGCCCATTGAAAATGATTGAAATGGTCCATGCAAAGTACGGTTTTGACTTCCGCAGAGAATGTTGCAATGATACGCAAAAAGGCAGACAAAAATGCTCCAAAGAAGTCTACAAAAACATTAAAAAAGAAAGGCAAACAAAAGAACATCCACCAGCAAAACGTACTCGTAAATTTGGCATGCCCAAAAGCAGCATACGCCAGAGCACTCACCAATACTCACAAAGAAAAGCACCAATACCAATAAGGAAATTGTTGCTCAGTTTGCTTGCGTGCGCAAACACCAATCACACAAGAGAACAAAGCCGGTTTTTGTTTAACTCGATGCATACACACGAAATCGTTTGCAAGTCTGTCGCTTTGTATACCTCGTGCCCTGCATTTATACGATCATTGATTTCCTAACTTCGGTGCAATTACAAAAACAAAACGTACCCAAAGAGCATACGGCTGAGCATCACTGTCGTAAATATAAGAAAACAAGCCGGCTGCCGTTAATCAATTTTCACTTTTCATTGATATTTTGTAATTCAGAATATGAGAAAAATTATTATTTTTTGATTAAATAAAGAATAATTGCTAAAAACACGAATTTTTAAACTTTTAAATGGGGGGCTCACAACACCCCACAAATTTTGCGAAATGTCAAAAAATTTATTTTTTTCAATATGAAATGAAAAATAATGATAAAAAATAATGATAAAATACAAATTTTACAGTACGAAAAAATATTGATTTTTGGCGAAGTTTGGTTTGAAAAACAAAACTATCAGCCATGCTCCCATTTTCGCTTTCGCAAAACTTTTACGATTTCAAACCGGTTTTTGTACCAAATTTGTACTTTAAATCGCAAAATTTTTACGAAATCGAAAATGGGAGCATGGCTGTATGATCACAACACTACATCTTCACCTATTTCTTTCTTAACTTTTCTACTCTATTAAAGTTTCTATTAGAAACTTTCTAATACCATAAACAGATCCTATTTTGAATGAGTTTCTCGATTTCTGAATTGATCCCAAAATATTTCTTTTTATTTTAATTAGAAATGGGCGAGAGACAAGATACTCTATCACGATGCAGCCCTTTCCAAAGAACTATTCTTGTATTCCGATTTTTATTTTAGATCCCCGTGTCCCAATATTACCGAGAATTCCAAAAAACATACAAAATAAATTTTCTATTTTTAATGTGCGTTTTTCCTCAATGAGCATAATTAAGTTTTACTTGTCAGCACAGGGCTGAAATTCCAAAAGAATGCCATTAGAAATCCTCTCTTTAAGTGGCCCAAGCTAACAAAATCTCGATGAAAAATATCATCAAAAAATATTCGATATCCGATATATATCGCCTCAGAAAAATATTCGATAATGATACATTTATCGCCATTTTTAACAAAAACATATGGATATTTTAATATTATTTCCAGCATCCCTACACTGCCAGCTATTAACGAAATCTAAAGCCAAGCAGTGCTCAAAAAGCCTTGTTCCGTCAACTGATTTAGAGTTGCTTTCAAGAAACCCACATTAAATCTAAATCGCTTACAGGAATACCACTACTATCCAAAAGAATGTCCTTAGGAAAACTCACTTTTTGTGGCCAAAACCAAAACAAATATCGACAACAAATATCATCAAAAAATATTCGAATATACAGTAGGGGTGGAGTCAAACAGGCAAAAAAAACAAAAACAAAATTTATTTTAGATCTCCTGTATGATTAATCGATGATCCTATAAAAATGCATGACCTGGCAAAAAAAATCAGAGTTTTGCGATTTTATCTTGAGTTGGCGCATGAGCGGTTTTGTTTGTTATATCATTCCCAAAAAGTCGTTTTTTTTTTGGTTATTTGAAAAATCGCTTGAGGGAAAGATCGTAGTGATCGTAGGTAAAAAGCTCGCTAAGTGTCGGGATTTAAGTGTACAGGCTCTTTTGATGCCATTCCTACCGAATTGCCGTAAATCAATGAGGATTTACTAAGCAACGATCAGAAACATCTATATCAAATATGCTCTGCAGTTTCTGTTGACAATATCTCACCAAACTTGGCCAGCAGAGACCCAGGAACACTGGCACATTCACGACAGCTAACTTGGGCGAATAGGATTCTCCGCCAACAGAAAGCTTGAGCGAACTAGCTAGTTTCATCATGAAAGTATACGCACCAACTTGGTTTGACGTCAAGACAAAGTCTTCTTGTAAACACGGTCCGGATCACGTTTTTAACATGGTTAAAAGGAGTTTATATTTGAGAGATGATCTGAAGAGCATTGTTTTGAAAACCATACAAAGAAATTCATTCTTCGCACAGCCAGAAAATATTTTGTTGGCTATGTTACAAGATGATGCATCCCACATAAGGGAACTAGCTCTTCGAATGATATTGATGGCGCGAAAGGAGCGAAAAGGGAACGAAAGTTCGCGAGTTTCGACTTCCAGAGCTTCAAGCTTATGCGTCGAACTATTATAATTTAATAGATTGGGCGAAGAAAAGATCACAGAACCTTCAGGATTTGATTTCATCAGGAACTAGTTTACTGAAATTTGAAAAGTTTCCTTGCCACACTCAAGCTGTGGAGAGATGCGTCAAGCTTGTGTCAGTCAGAAGCTTCATTGTCTGTTTGTGGACCAAAAGTAAAAGCAAGGCAGGAAATACCATTTTTTAATACCAAAAATGAATTTTTTAAATCAAAAATGGATGGAGGAAATGTCTAGCTTTAAGTATATTTTTAAATTTCATATTTCAAATATCTTATAATATGCTAAGAATACCAAAATAAGATGATAAAACATATTTAAAAAGTTCAGGTCTACTGAGCCAACTGAAGATATTGGTTTAGCAAGCTGAAACTTTGAACGAATACATTTTAGACTATGGATCGTCAATAAATAACCCAGGAGAAACGAACTAAATGTTCACTCTACCCTAATATACAGGCCTGTTCCCGTTTTTGATTTCGACTAAATCATGCGGAATCGGAATTGTTAAATGCTCTCGCTTCAAAAACTGACCGTGCTATTCCGATTTTAACTTCAAAATCCTTTTTATCTTCATTCGACCCTCTTGATGATAAAACGTTTTGGCAAAATTCTTTAATCGTTTCTCAGAAATCAGAACTCTTACCAATTCCGATCAATCGAATTCGGAAAATAGAACAGGCCTGATAGACTTTGTTAACAAAAATGTGGAAATTTCGATATATCAATATTATTTCCGGCATCCCTAGAAAAAAGTGCTCTTTCATCATGACAATGTACGGGTGTTTTAGTCTATGAACTGCTAGCCCAGCCTGCAAATTCTTCAGATTTAGTCCTCTACGACTATTTCCCATTTCCAAACCTGAAGAAATGGTTTAGCCATAAGATATTTGGCGTCAGAACTGAAACAAATGCCTATGTTGAGTAACTTCAAATACTCTGAACTTAATAAATCGAGCGTAAAGAAGACCATCAACCGTTCTCCTTGAACATTTTTCGATTTATAACTCAGCTTTGTTATGTTAATAAAAATAAAACTTTTTTTGACAAACAAAAAATAAACACTTTTTTTTATTCAAAAAAAGATACCGATTTATCAAAGTGCTTTATACTTTTTCTGCTAATTTTTTTGGTTGACCCCTACAGCTTGACACTTGAGCAAATATATTTCAATAATTTGATGACAAACGCGATTCCTCTTCTCTTCCAACCATGCGTAATTGGTCAACGAAATGTTGTCATCGCTCTCTGTGGCTGTTGCTATATTGCCTGCCTGGGCTCATTGAAATTACTGAATATTTGCAAACCAAGCCCCCCAATTAAGTAGTTGGGCAGAAGAGCGCCGCCAACATTTAGCAAGATTATTCCATGGAATGTCTAACACGCGTTTTTAACTGTCCTCTTTGTCCGCTCGTTTTTTATGCCACAATTTTATATTGAGGGGCATCTTTTCCGCATTTTAATATTTATTTATTTTCGACAGATTTACTGCAATTGAAAAAGAAACTCCGAAAGGCAATGAACTGAGGCAATAAAATGCGTCATTATTCCCGGCATTCTGATAAGAAATGACACCGCCAATGGCAAACATTACGTTAATCCCTTACAAAACATAAAGAAAACCTGTGACCAATATCAAAAATCATATGTGACTTGGCATTGACCGACATTAATTGAAAGAAAATCTATTTCCAATTGAATGACCTCGGCTTGGAATATGAACTTCCGTATAAAAAATACTTTAACAATTACTCACACTTTTTCATCGATTCATTAGTTATGCGCAAAAAGCGACAATGAAATTAAAGTAGACAGAAAGCAGCAAAAAAAAAAAAGAATTGCTTTTTGCAAACCGACACTGAAATCTATGTCAAAGTCATACAGAGAGAGAGAGCCAACTGTCAACACCTGTCAATGATCAGGTTTCTCGCACTTTTCGGGAAGTGTTCTGTTTCTGCAAAATGGTAACAACTCAAGCGTGTGTTGTTAATTGCAGATTTTTGAAAAATGTTTAAAAACATTTATTTTCTGTCGCAAGGTCAAAAAAACAAAATATATCGCAAATGTGCCAAAATATTATTTTAGCCTTGTCTCTTCCTACTTGCCTCTAACGTCTTGCTGACGTATTTTCGCTGGTATTGACCTACTAACCAAATACAAGTTTTGCCATTAAAAAATTCTACTTTGGAGCTCCCGAAAATTCCATTACGCCCACCAAGAGAGGAAGACAAGCAGCACAAGCTGACAATATTGTCACTTCCGTTTTGCTTTCGCTTTGTGGGTTGGTTGGTTTTTTCTTGATATCTTCTTATCTTTGAGCACGCGGCAGCAGCCATTTCCCCTCCCCAAACCCAGGCAAACCACCAATTGTTTATCTAAATTATCTATTTGCTTGAACCAAATTGAATATGAAAAATTGTTGAAAAATGAAATCATTTTTTTTTAATTGTACAAATGGATTCTGCATATGGATACGAGACAAAAAAAAAAAGTGGAGAACAAAAGAGCAGCACGAAACAGCTGTGACAACAGAAAGAGTATGTCGGTAAAAAGTCTACAAAAGATTGGGCAAATTAACGTCAGTGGCAGCTAAGCAGCTAATTATTTGTTGTACGTGTAAGATAGAACCAGATCAAGAGACCTCTAGGCAAATGAAAATGTATGAGAGAACAATAGACTGCCTTTTTGTACTCTGTACCAAAGGTACACAGAGTATATTAAGTTTGTGCAAAAGTATGTAACAGGGAGAAGGAATCATTTCCGACACTATAAAGTATATATATTCTTGATAAGCATCAACAGCCGATTCGATATAGCCATGTCCGTCTGTCTGTCCGTCCTTATTAACGAAGGGTCTCAGAGATCGTAAGAGATAGAGGTCAATCCTCTGTATGGAACAAAAACTCATACTTGCAGGCAGATCAAGTTTATTTTTAATTTTTGCCACGTCCCCTCCATCCCCCGCAATTTAGAAAAAACGTCATATCTCCCACAGTTTTGATGATGGAATGTTCGTACTTTTTAGAGATATCTAATTGTCAAAATTATTTATCGATTTGCTGAAAGAATGATAAAGATCGGATGAACCATACACAAGTTATGAGCAAAAAAAGTTAACCGGCACGCCCCCACCCCCTCGCCATTCATACCAACCAACGCTGTATTCAAACAAACACAGTTTTTGGAAGAGATAGAGAGAGAGACAGAAAGAGAGAGAAACTTTGAGATGAGCGTATTATAAAAATATTTCACGATAACCGCGTGACTCATTGGATGTATTATAATATAGTCGGGAGCAAATAAACTGGTACAGAGTATGTTATAGTCGGGCGTGACCGACTTTCGCACTTGATTTTGTGTGAAAAATGTAGTCATATGGGCGCCCCTTGATTCGTAACTATATGGTGCATATTTAACGTGAAAACAAAAAAAAGTTGAAAAAGTTATGTTTTAAAGGCCGCGAATAGGCTCCAAAGTTTTTGATAAACTTTCCACTTTTGTTCGAAATTGGTAAACATATCTTTCAAAATCGTAAAAGCTTGACAACCCGACGCATGTAGCACAGTTTTTATTGTTGAAATTTTGATTTAGCTCAAGGCGTATGGGTAAGTTTTAGTTCAAACTTTGTGGCCTCCTCGCGCCCTATATAACTGGAATTTTTTTTTTATTTGTATAATTTATGATACAAAAGGAATACGTTAAGGGGCGCCCTCTCTAAATTTTCATTTTTTGCCTTAAGAAAGGCACCCCAGTGAACATGTTTAGACATTTCCGACAAGAGTAATCGGAAATATCAGCTCGGAAGACTCTCTTTCTGCTATAAAAATTACTAAAATTAAAGTTTTTCTCTTTCTTTCTGCTATAAAAATTACTAAAATTAAAGTTTTTTTTGGTTGAGCGGGAGCTGGGCTGTCAAACAGAAAGAAGTTGATATTTTCTGTGGAAAAATTTTGTCCAAATCTGTATAAAACTAGATCTGCAATTGGTACAACTTAATGATTTCCATATTAAAAAGGTTTTTACTTCTTGGGCATATACTCATCCGATTATGATTAAGCTTAACATAAGTATTTGGTTGCAGGGCTCAAATATAGAAATTAAATAAACAATTCTTTAAAGAATCTTATGTTGGGATCATACAAAATGCGAATATTGAGCACATTTCAACGGATATATCCTCGATTTTTAAGCTCAATCCATTCTCAGGCATTTTTAATTAAACGGCCCTGTTCTGAATTCCGAGTCGGTTTCCGAGTAAACGTTAATTTTTCTTATTTAAAATTTACAAATCGATATAAAAGTTGCGTAGAATATCTGTGGTTACTACACAGAGAATATAAAAATGCAAAAGCTACACAAAAATGTAGAATTTTCAACCCATAACGTTACGTGTAGCTTTTCAACACGTCGCGTGTAGCTTTTTCATTTCAACACGTGGCGTGTAGCTTTTCTAAACGCCGCGTTTAGATATTGAAATCCTACACGTTTCATGTAGCTTTTCAACACGTGGCGTTTAGCTTTATCATTTCAACACGTTATGTGTAGCCTTTCTGCACGTCGCGTTTTGCTTTATCATTTCAACACGTGGCGTGTGGCTTTTCTGCACGCCACGTGTTGAAATGAAAAAGCTACACGGGACGTGTTGAAAAGCTACACGAAACGTTATGGGTTGAAAATCCTACATTTTCGTGTTGCTTTTTTTCTCTGTGTAGATCAAGTCGTCTTTTTTTGACGAATTGAATCCACTTGGCAACTCCGATTTTCCTCAAACCGGATATAGTAACCATATTTGATTGTCCACTTCCTTCTCAAATTGTTCAATTGGAATTCCACTTGCAAACGTTTACACGAAAACCGACTCAGAATTCGGAACAGGGCCGATTGTGTTTAGTAAAGGTTTTAAACCTCTGGTTCGGTTTATAAAATGGTTTTAGAAACTAACCAAAACCGTGGTTACGGTTCGGTTCAGTGTCAATTTTCAAGTATTATAGTTCTAATAAGACATTTTTGACCTAAGTCATAGTAAAAACATTTTTAAAACTTCAAAACAGTAAAGGCCATATGCACACTTGATCACTGGCAAGCAACAACAAAATACAAGTACCGCGACTCTGCGTCTCGTTATCTGGCGAGTTGAAAAATAAAGGTAAACAACTGATTGTAGTTGTGCCCTTTGGTTTAGACATTCGACATAAAGTCGAATATGCCAAGATCAACAATGATAATTATCTTCAGATTCGCAATTTACCTTATCAAACTAGTCGTTTTTGGTTCAGTTCAGCACTAATTAAAATAAGCTGGTTCGGTTCGCTTTACGTTCATGAATTAGCATTTCAGTACGGTCTGCATCCCTGATTAAAATCGACTTCAAATTACGAACCGCTTGGAATAATCTCACTCTGAGCTAAACACGGAATCAAACAAATCTTACGAAATTTAAATTCAATTATTTGTAACATCTCGGATATTTTCTGTTTAGTTTTATGATTCGTAAACTGTGCTTATTTCATGAGCGCTTTTGACCCACCTTGATGGTGCATTCACTTGCAATTATCAGAAGTCTTTTTTATCGCAATTGTTAATTTTTTACCAAGGCTGCAAGTCTCTAAATTTCGGCAGACGGTACAGCCCGGAGATCGGCTCCTTAACTCATCGAACCAACGTTTTTGGTTCTCAGGTGACGCAACTCACTTCAAAAAGAAGTTCGGGAAGTTAAAAATTTTAATTGTTTGGCACATGCTTCTGTTCGATAGAAGAAACGGTTCTGCGGACAGGATTGCATTTATTTTGCGTTATCCAATGGGAAGGAATGTTTATGCGGATTCCTTTAATCGCTTAAATTTCCTTTTCGCACAATCAGTTTGTGTACAGCCTAAATGTTTTACATAATATGTTCATGAGCGATGGAAGCTCGTTATTCAAGCGTTTCATATTCGATTTTGGCAGTTTTAAGAAGCTGCGGCCATAATGAGTGCGGTATAATGGTTAATACTTAAAGTATACTTGTTCTCAAGTATAAAATGCAACCCTCGTACTTTTTTTTACAAATTTTTTTGAGTAAAAAAATTAAAATAACAGGTCTACTCTTTTCAACCCACTCCCAAATTTTTACGCAATTGATGCACTTGCTGGTGGTGGTATGCATTGTCCAACCTACCAAGTGCCATTGAGGAAAGACTTTCCATTTCAATTGTCCACTACTCCAAAAGAAAACATGCGAAGAAAAAAGTACACTATTTTACATGACGTAAGTGACTCGCTCCACTTCAAAAATGAGGCAACTTGGGCTTCGCCCTTGGCCACAGAGCATCAATCAGTTGCTCTAATAATGTTGAAAAATACAACAACACCAAAAAATGTGAAAAAAGAAATGTAAATACGAAAATGCAGCGTATGGATTTAAAGTTGTCAAGTGCAGGCAAAGAAGCTGTTGCTAAGTCGACATGAAAGACAGAAAGCAGACACATTGGTTACAGGGACAGGCAGAGGGCAGCGTAAGAAGCGTAAAAGGGTGTTAAGGGGTTGTAAAAATGAGACTATGCAGGAAAATGGAAAATAATTATAATCGAAATACCCAAGTTTAAGGGGTCATCAGGCATTTAGGAATTTTTAAGAGAGTTTCTACGAATCCATTCCTCAGAAAGAGGCTTCTTTACTTCCAATTCTTTTTAATTCACAGAATTTAAGAAAAATTTCTTTAACTCAAACTGGAACTGGATTCAACTTTTGAACTGGTTTGGAACCCTTCTTGAACTAATATAATGACTAGCCTCAAAAACTTTTGTTAGTTTACGAGGGCCCTAAATATTACCAGTCTCCACATCACTCGTAGTCTCACATAGAACACTACATATCCAGCGCTAAAGAAAAAACAAAAAAATATTTTTTATACATTTAAAAAATATCATTAAACAATTCCTCAAGTAGTAGTACAATGGCAGCAGGAGTCCTGTTGTGCGCTTTGAAAGATTGGAATAAGACCATAACGTTCAAAAATCTTGTCAAATTCATTGGAGCTCGTATAATGATACCGGAGGAGAACATTAAAACTAGCCTTAGAAAACTCCTAAACCATAGCGTCAAACACATGTTTATGAAGAAAGACGGGCAATTGTACGGGTTGTTACCGAACGGGAAAGCGAAGCTAGCCAGGGTCAACATGAGGAGGAAGATTATAATACGGCCAACAAAGCGCGCAGCAGGGAAGAAGACATATGGCTCAAGGGCGCCAAAGCATAAGACACGGAAGCACAAAAAACTTATTTTTTTTCCGTGTTCTATTTTAAATTTTCAGCATTTAAATTCTGGTTATTCGTTCGTTGTTATGGGTTGGGTTATCGATATATAGATTAAAAAACTATGTGAGCGGCTGGTGGAGTTGATGATGAGCCAGCAGACACCAGGATGTGGAATCAGCAGCGGCAGCAGCAACGCCAGCGGTGGCCGAGATAGCAGCGTCCAGTATACGTTTGGGTCTAGCCGAGCTGGAATTGAGATCGTCACAACTGTTGCAGCGTTTGGAGAATGTCAAAACGGGAGTGCCGGATGTCGTCGAGGAGGGGGCTGTGATGGTACATTTACGTGCCGAGCATCGAGTTTCTTCGGATATATTGAAATCGAGTTGGTTTGGGAAAAAATCAATCATGGAAAAACAAGGGAATTCTACTAGATTTGTAGAACAAAATGTATAGAATCACACTTGTGTCTCTCGTCTACTGAGAAAACGTCATGAAGTTTGCTTCATAGCTTCATATAGGGAACATATAGTGAATACCGCATTGAGTATCGGCAATCGAATCGAACGGTTGAATGTGAGTCGGCTGATCAAACATGTTTGTGTTAATTTAATCAGCGAACAAAACTCAGCGTTAAATGAAATCATCATCATACCGGTAAACACACACGAGCAAGAGTCGGCTGTTTGATTATGTTTGCAAGTAAGTCGGCGTTCGTACTCATCAACACAAGCATATTTACTGTTCCCCACCCGACAAATAAACGTATGTAATCGAACCTACGACATTTACGATAGTTTCTCTTAACAACGAAATCCGAATTTCTTAAGAAAAGCGGGTTTCATACGGAATTTCAATTTTTTCTCTTTTTGTGCCATCTTGTCATTGGTTGCCACCTCATTTGTTGATAAATAAATTTAGAACGAAAAAGTTCGTTCGGTGTCCAAGCTTTGCGGGTAATACTTTGGCTGGCATTGAGAATGAGCGCTTGCGCCAATGCTTAGCCTACATGATACATGTTTATCTATCCGATGAAGAAAGAGTAGGCAGCTGAGAAAAAGGATTCGGCCTGGTGATGGTCTCTTTTAATCATTGCTGTGGTCACCTCCTGTCACACAGTCGAATAAGTACCAATTTTTAAATGGGAAACAAAATGGAATAAAACAAAACATTCTTATCAATAATCGCGAAAGTAAACGTTTTCAACACATTTTCGAATCCGTTCTCGACACTTTCTCGATAGCTAAAACATATTGGAAAAGATTCAGTTTTCGATCCGTTTTCGCTGTCAAGAACGGATTCAAAAACGTGTATCGAGAACTCACGATTTGCTGCCACAAACTGAGCGACAGGTTATACTTTTTCGGACCGAAAACGGAACACATTCTCGATAGATTTGTTAGAGAAAACTTCGAGAAACAATCGAAAACGGATCCGTTCTCGCTGACGATTAATGATGATGACTGATTAATGTATGAACATCTTGCAATCACACGAAGCCGTTCTTTGGCTTGTGTGCAAAAGTACAAATTTATTTGGTAGTCGGGTTTCTCTGATTTCGAGTTGAAAAATTGAGAAGAGGTGACTACAGTGGTGCAAATTCCAGGATATACAAATATTTTGATATATCCATAAAACAATTTAATAAAAAATATTTCGAGACAAACCGTGATTAAAATGATGCCCATAAAAGCAATCTTCACCACATTTTTCAAAACTTACAAGCCTATTTCAGCTTAAATAAACTAGTCACTAGTCCTTGTAAAATTTTAAATGGCAAATGTGAAACTACAAAAGTTTTACGACACAACAAAATTACCACATTTTTGATGCCCTGGGGGATGCCTATAAAAATAGGTTGTTAAATTTTAAAGTGAAAACAGTTATAAGAGTTGTAAACTTATTCAATCTATTGACTAAAGTTATTTGATATATGGAAATTTGGCTACATGCTTTAGGGAATAAACTTCAGGTAATAGGATATGAAAACAAAGAATCTCGTTTAAATAATAAAAGTGGAAAAATATAAAAAAATAAAAGTTTTTCAGCTCCAGGGGTCGAAGACCCGCCAGTGCAATCAACGCCGCTGAGGCGGCTTAATTGTGTGATTGGTTTATCATTTATCAGTTTTCCAAGGAATATTTATTATTTTGTTTGATTTTTGAATCAACCCTTTTCTGTTTACGCCATCGACGACTCTGTCTGGTGGCATTACTCATACGACGCATTGACAAAGTGCCTTGGCTTCTGATGCTCGCACCCAACTTTTTCTTGCCTTCTTTCAATTTGGTGGCTATTTTTAATATGCCGCTTCTCAATCCACATAATTCATTGTAATTTGCTTTTGCTTTTCAGTTGCATTTTACAGAAGGAGTCGCACTTGACTGGCGGCTGTCGGTCTCCTTCTGCTCTTCGTCACACGCAAATAAGCAATCTGTTTAGATATACATATGTACACATCTCTGTTCTGTAATCTTGGACAATAAATAATAACTGCTTGACTGCATTTTATAGTTTATCAATCAATTTGTAAACTACACACAGTAAATGATGATGATGAGTCATGTAACACAGAAGAGTGTGGCAAACAACAAACAAATTAGTCATCAAATGAAATAATATGACAGACAAATTCAGCTTTAGAGGGTAAACCGAATTGTCTCCAAAAAACACAACAAAGCGTCATGACATGAATATATAAAGTGCGAGATGAAACGAAATTTGGAATGCTCTATAAATGAATTGTGAAAGTAAATAGGCGAGGCAATTGATTAAGAAAACGCATTTTTTGAAAAATTGGTGATCGTTAAACCCTTTTGAAAAGGTGGCACCATCAGATAGGAATATTTTTCATAATTTCACTTTTGTAGAATTTGAGTATTGCCGGCTCTAGGTCAAGTAAAACACACAAATATGTGTGAGGTTTTCCATTCTCCAACTATCAACTTTAATTTCCCTTTTATTTTAACATTCCAAACTGATGCCCTCTTCAAACTAATGGCCAGCTTATTTCTAAATATTGTCTAAATATTGACAATATTTTCTGCCTGAAACAGGGTATGAATATTTGGCCAAGTTGTAGTCTTAACTATTTTTAGACCAAAATAGAAACAAAATAAATACATTGTTTAAACACGTTTAAAGTTTCAAGTAACAAAAAAATGCTTGCGGGGTTTCAGGTTCGGAACGCTGCTAAAGTGCCAACACGCGTCGCGCTCTCTGTTCGTCTATTTTATTTTTCGCAAATTGCCTTTTATTCGCCTGCCTGTTCGTTGACTTTTCTTCATTTGGGGGCACAAACGACGGCAGTAGCCTCATTATAATAATTTATTTAATAAAAATTCATCAATGAAATTAGTGGAGAAATGCTAAAGAGAGGGTAAAAGAGGGGTTAAGGAGGGTCTAAGCTGGGTTGGGTTTTTGGTTGGGGGTGGAGGCCACTCTAGTTTTGCACGGCTTTTTTATTTGTGTTCAGAGCCAACACGTGCGTGACACAAAAGGTCGCTTCAATTAAGCGCGCTTTAAAGCGTAAATAATGTACTCAATTGTTAAGTACACTTGAAGAAATGTAATGAAAGTAAATAAGTGGATGGGTACAAAAATTTGTGAGATAAATTAGTAAACGTTTCGTTAGTTTACCATGGAACGCACCGTTGTGTAATGAACCCAATCCTTACTTCTTTTTCAGTGGTCAGTGGACTAAGCATTTTTGGGTCGTATCGTCTTTATTGCTCTTATACTAGGATTTGATAAGGAATTCTTACATTTAGCTATTCAAATGAAGGGGAATAGTATGAATCCATAATTGCCAATTCTAACCAACTAGTTACTAGCAAGTTATGTGTAAGAACTTGTGAATATAATCAAGATGGGGAACCAAATTAAAAAACCGTTCCAAATAGTTCGATTCGGAAATTTTACAAAAATAAATAAGCCGTTTTGAAAGCTACAGGTTGCAATTTATATCCAGCCGACAACTTTGAGAATATTCTGTTCCACAATAAAAGTAACCAACGACTTTAAAAATGAATTTTTTTACACAGTGCGAAAGAGACCAATAAATTGTAAAACCACAAGCCTGCGGTAGCTATACCTCATACCCAGTTCTTCGAAATCAGGGACATACGAATAAAATTATGTAAAATTCACCAAAGATGGCAAGTTAACAAGTGGTTAATACCCCAAAAGGGCCCCGCCGAAAGGGAGTGATAAAACATTGTAATATTTTAAATTTGTAATGTAAAAGTGGCTCAATCAGCACCTCCAGGAGGACCAGGGCCAAGCTTCTCTCAATCTCTTGGCGGTGTGCTTATAATTTTTCGCACAAAAGGGACCTAGAGTTTAACGTCGAATTAGAACGGCAATTGTTGAAGAATTTTTGCTTAATTTAAATTTTAAATTTATGCAAAAAAAAAAAAAAAAAAATTGATATTTTTTCATATCAATTTTACTCCGATATGAAAATATATCAAAATGATATGTGAAAAATTTCAATTCGATTTTTTTTAACATATCATTATTACATTTTAAATATTATTCTGAAACTATTCAATATCAATTTAAGTAAATGATATTATTTTGGATCAGAATGATATTAATTTCTTGTCAAATGATATGAAAAAATTGATATTTTTAATAAGGGTCATATCAACACAAAATTTTTTTTTTCTCTCTGTGTGGTAATACTGGACCGTAAACCCTGTTCCAAAGGGCATACCATATACCAGGCATAAAAAATAGACCAAAATGTGCCTTCAGCTCGCTACTAGCGATTGCCAGTACACTACACTAGGTTCATTTTGTCTTTGCGACGTATGCCTAGCGTCGGCACTGCATGCATTTGTTCTTGTAACTCACTTCGAAGCGAAGCAATTGCTTGTGCGACAGTGTGGCGCCAGTTGCCGAAAAGTATTTATTTATGTTATGAGAAAACTGATCAAGCGTTGGTAAATCTAAAATTGGAGGCATTTAAATACCTTCAAATGAGATTAAAAATCTCAAAAACAAGATTTATCATCCCTCAACTTATCAATACTCTTACAGTTCTCTATCCAGCTAAAAAATCTTAGGCTAAGCAAAATCTATGCTTTATGCTTGATAGGTGGTCTCGAACTCGTGACCTTGCTGTTGTAAAGCAACAGTCTTACCATCAGCACCACTAGGCTTTATGCATGCTGAGAGCTTATCAAATGAATGTGTGCTTAACTGTGATTTGACGTGTATAAACCATCTTTATCCAAGATTTTAGGATTTAGATTTAAATTAAGAATACTACTGTGATCAAATTGAAAGGTGAATTTTCTTATATTTTCAAAATCTTTATTTATTTATCTAATTCTATTTCATCATCCCCTTCAAAGTAATTCCCTTCCGCTGACATACACTTATGCCAACGAATTTTCCAGTTATCATAGCACTTGGCAACGTCCTTCTTCAGAAGGGCCTTCTGAGCTTTTATCATCTCAATCGAGTCAAAACGGTGTCCCCGGAGCGGTCTCTTGAGTTTGCTGAATAGTCAGAAGTCACACGGCGACAAATCCTGCAAAAATACGCACGAATAACCAGTGCCTTGTGAGATGGCGCGTACAACTTCACACAAACAATGCATAACACTTAAATAATATTCCTTGTTAACAGTTAGGCCCGGCGGAAGGAATTCAGAGAAGAAATTTTTGAACGACTTTGACGTGGTTTTTTTCGGTTTCGGCTCGCCTTTGGCGCGATATTCGCTCGATTGATCGGTTGTTTCCAAGTCTCATCTCCAGTTATTCTGCATTTCATTACCTCCTGATAGTCAGAAAGCATTGATTTACAGATGCTTACACTGCGGTCTTTTTTTTTTAAATTTAGTGTTTTTGGAACTAATCGAGATTGGACTCTTCTAAATCACATTTTGTCACTCAAAATCGCCTGCACCGATATAAAAGATATGCCAAAACTTTGAGCGATGTCTCTTATAGTCAATCGACGATTTCCAAAGCACCATTTCTTTGCCTTGCTTGATGTGATGAACATCAGTCAATGTTTTTGTCTAATAAGATACACCATTCTCCTCAACACTCTTGAGGCCGGCCTTGAACTCGTCTGGCAGAGTCTGATCCCTAAAGGCTATTTGCATCATTCTCAACATTTCCGCAGCCGAAATGCCATTCCGCAAACAAAATTTAATGCAACTTTTTTGTTCACATAGTAAAAATCGAGGAATTCGTTGATACCACCACCTCACAAATCGAAGCGTATCACAAACATTAATAAATATTTTGACGTGAAATTTCGCACAGCTGTCACTAACAGTGTTATCAAGTTACAGAAAGAAAAAAATTATCGATTAAAAAAATCCGGGAAGTTTAAATTAAAAATTCACCTTTCAATTTGTTCACAGTAGTTTAAATTCTTGGAATGAGATTTCATTGTCTTTTCAGTTTTCTCTATATTTTATGTACATTCAAAACCTGACTTTTGCTTCTCGAACTCGCAATATTGCGATGTTGGGTATAAATTATAAAAGTGACTTAAATAAAAATCATAAAACAGGTTCAGGACCTGTTTTGAAACTTGATTCAAATAAAATTTTTTCGAGTATGTTATTTTTAGGGATTTAAGCTGGTTCTGAATCGAACTGGAACCTTCTTTTTTTTAAGCTGTTTTTGCTAGGTTCATTTCATTGATAAATTTGATGATGTCTGATAAAATTTTAAATATTTTGTTGGCCAGTATTTTCTAGTTAGCGCTTGGTTTGGTTTAAATTTTTTGTAAAAGTTTTATAGGAATTCAATTTAAAAAAAAAATTTCGAAATTCGGAGTTCGGAATCTATGAACCGAAACACCGGTTCGTTTAGCCACAAAAACCAAGTTATCAGCCAAGCTGTTGATTTCAAATCACTGCATTCCACTGAACCTAACCAATTCTAGTTCTCCTGAATAGAGCTAATGATTAAGTTTAGGATTTCGTATAGCAATTAATTTTCGTTTTCATTTTTCTACATCCTTTTTAAGTATTTCAAAAAACAATATATTCTTCTATTTTGATCTACTTTTAATTTAACAAACAAATCTTGTC